>JBCEWB010132576.1:0-11171 GCA_039654565.1 Peronia peronii | reverse complement strand
GTAGGGAAGCCCGACGTCTAGCCTTCTCGGATAAGGGCGAATGTATTTCGGAGGTCCCGTGTGTACGTTACGCACGTAAAAGAACCCTTGGCAGTTCAAAATTGATGAAAGAGTAGGCTGCGTGCCGTTGTCCGGGCAAAATTTCCAAATTTCAAATTTCTACCCACAAACATTCTCAGCAAAGGAATTGGCAATCTCTAAAAAGCCGAGATAATCCTACTTTCTTTGGATTGAAAGGTTTGAGAAAAACAAAAAAAAAAAAAAAAAGGACAAAAGACGAGCATGTAGCAAGAAAGAAATGCTGTGTGGTATACAGCGAGAGTCTAGATCTATAATCAGTTGTTTTGTACTAGGCCATATCAGTCTTTTCAGTACATAATCTGGTTAACTACTGGCAGCTGAATTATGCAGGATTTATTTTAAGAGGAGGATCACGAAAAAGTACACAAACAATAATCGGGAATTCATGTATTTTAGAATGTCATTGTGCTTCATACATAAGACACCAATAATGGCAAATATGTGTAGAAATTTACCAGTCTAGTCTATATCGATACATTTAAAATAAGTTTCTCTCTCTCTCTCCTCTCTCTCTTTCTACTGAAGCATCTGTCACTGAAACTATCAAGGCACTGCTTACATTTAAATATATTCCTTGCATATGCCTTCTTACTTAAAAAAAAAAGACTACATCAAAAATGACGCAGGTGCGCATCACGCTGCTTTCGAAGTGGAAACAAGCAAGATCCCCTGACTAAAACTACTTTCGTTGTCACTGGCCGCGACACTATGTTTGCAACGCTTGCCGTTAGCAAAGATTGCTGCCGGGTTTCAATTTGCGGCTAGGTCAGGTAATCGAGTGCGTCCCCTAGCTATATATAAACTGCCGTATTTGATTTAGCCTAAATTGCTCATGAGTTACAACGAATAGTTTTTCTTACCCAACCTGTTCACATGCTTATGATGTTCGAAACTTAACCACGACCTGCTCATTGCTGGTCAGCCTCATCCACAGACATAAAAGTAGATCGACCTCGCGCGTCTCGATTTCGCTGTTGGCCGCCATTTCCCCAATATAGCTACACTCTCGCGGCTGAACTATGGGAGCCGAGCGGACTTTGGAAAGAAGCGCGTAAAAAAAAACCACCTAAAAACATTGGGTGGGTAAGAAATTTAGGACTGAAACTCTTCGCTATGAGTGACAGACTTAAGAGATTTAGAGCCTTTAGAGTTTTAGTCAGAAATCCCCCCCCCCCCCCCAACCCCGTGTTTTTAGTGCTTTTTTCTATACGCGCTTACTTCCGTTGTTAGGTCAGGTCCCACACAGGGAACGCTGACACTGTTCAAATTGGACCGGAAGTTGTCGCCTCGCGCCGGGTCTACTATACTAGTATGTTTGTGGCCACTCAGACCTCATCCTCTGTCCTTGTCATTTTGCCAGCCTCACTCAGTGCTCGTTCCCTGTCCAAATCGAAGATGCAGAGCTCACCACCAGCCGCCAGAAGCAATTGTGGTATGAGATTCGCTCCAGAGTCGCTTTTACCTACGCTGTAAAAATCGTTCATGTAAAAATATGATAAAACCACGGCAAAAAATTGTCTGGCTGTTAAAATGCGAGAAAAAATTGGCACCAAACATACCAAACGTGGGCCGTAAAATTACAGCAAAAAAAGTGTTGCAGAAAAATATACGGTAAATTGATTGCAAGTTCACAGCAAATGGATCTAAATGTACGGACAATTTTTACAGTGTAGTCAGAGATCACGTATAAGTACAACATAATATCTTTTTTTGTTGTGTAAAGAAGTCATATATGGCACACATTTAGTTTCGGGAATTGGAAGAAGAAAAAGAGGAAGAGAAAGATAGAGAGAAAGAATAAGAAAGCGGTAGATTACTCGAGAGATCATGTACGAGTACAGCATTCCAACGAGACATATTTGCCATGGGAATGGGAAGGACAGAACGTGAAAGAGACGGAAAGGGATTAAGGAAGACGGAGTGGGTAAAAGTAAATGAATAAAGATGACAAGCTGGGGATGGGAGGGGAAACAGAGAGATGGGGGCACTCTGTTTAAGTGTGGTCCCGATCTGTCTCTGCTACGGAAGTCCTAACTCGAAAGTAGAAATGACACATATCGATTACTATCTTTCAGTTATACAGGAGTATGATTATGGTTGCTAATTTAAGTCTACTGGAACATACCCTAGCCTTACCTCTAACCCTACAGTCAAACAACGACAACACATCAGGGCTTGGATACGTTCTAAAGACTTAAGTTACCAGTCATAAGTATGTCCCTAAATAATTGGAAAGCAGTAATCGATATGTGACATTTTTACTTCAGGGTTGCTGCTTCCCCCGTAGAGACAAACCGGAACCACAGGAGTGCCCAGATGGGAGAGAGAAAGGAAAAAAAATTAAAAAATAGACGTCTATTATGTCCCATCCTGTTTTATCTTGTCTGTGACAGAGACGGCCGCGCTAGCCACGCCAGTGAAATCAACGGAGTCCTCGCCAGTGGTGGAGCATCGTCAAGGCGACAATCTGGTGGCGCCCCCTGTCGGTGACCATCGCAATGGCCAGACCCTGAATTACACGTTAAAACCCGAGACGGTCAGCGGCCAGACTCCGAAGAAGTCCGAGGTCGGTGGCGAGCAGTCTGTCACAGACAGGCGGGCACATTCTCCCGCAAAGGTGACAATGACAATGCTAGAGGCATTAGAGTTTATATATATAACGCTCATTCCCAACATTACAGACTGCAAGCATTTTGCAGTCAATCCTGTCCTGACAGACCCACTCGAGACACTCATGTACGTTCTCAGCTTCACTGGAACAATGCAAGGTGGCTGCCTGAGAGGCGTTCAAATCCAGAATAACATTCACTGTCTGTATTTCTGTCGAATCAGAAAATGTGTGTATATTGTCTTTCACAGTGTCAAAAGAGCAGGTCCCCTTAAGGGGTCTTTCCCCAAACTTCTCGTCTCAAGTCCGGCGGCATCGCCGCTCGGCTGCTGACACCGCTTGAGCTAAGGCCTAATACATTTGTATGTAGGCATTTCTTGAGAAGGCAGTCCAAGAAAAGTGTACGTCTCACGAATGTATGGATCTTTCTTAATTAGCTTGATTGTTGTCCATTCATAGATGCTCGTTAAGATTACTTTATCAAACGTTACTTCTGGTTTCTCAATTTAGATACATCTTACCTGAAAGTTAAGTCTATCATCGTGTTTGATCTTTACCAGCCACTTCTTGGTTTTTGTTACTTAGAAAAGAATGCTCGAACAAACAAAGATATTTCCCAGCTTTCCTGGGACCCACTGGAATAAAACACTTCAGCATTTTTCGCAGCTCTATTTATTGGAAGTGTGCCAGAAATAAGCACACCAATTTGAGATCATCGGCATCGAAATGTGGTGTAAAATGCAATGAGCTCATCCAGACCAGGGAATTAATGTACTCGATCTCCTATAAAGTTCTCTTTCGAAAGATATTCATGCTTTGTTATCATGCTATTGTCTGTTTAGTGTGGTCTTTTTTTTTTTTTTTTCATGAGATCTTACTCTAGAAACGAACTGCATATAATTAACGATGCTATCGTTCATCTTTATATGTAATCGACAAAGTGATCGTACAGGAATTAACGGAGTGATCTGATGTAACACCTATCCTCCGATGTTAGTTTGATACAGATTTTCTGGGTGCCGAAAAAGCCTAAACTGTTACAGTTGCAATAATCAAGACAATTACTGTAAGAAACCATCGCCCTAAATCCTTGGGAGACATTTTTTAAAAAAAGTGTATATTATAAAAGCTGCTATGAATTCGTTTTTTGTCGCCTCTCATCTCGAGTGAATTGCATTATTTTCTGCTTCCAGTCTCTTTCCCAACAGCGGACAATGACAGATAATGGAGAAGGCGCAGCCATTCCGGAGACAACATTCATTCCAATTCAAGTTCACACGGAGAAAAGTCCGCAGAGAGAAGACAAAACTACAGAAGGGAATGAAATAGGCACTCAGGCAGGTCGGCCACATTCTCGAGAACTGAAGCTCAAAAAATGCTCTCCAGTGAGAGCGTTGGTCAAGTCTACCAAACCAAACGGCAGCGCTACGGAGAACAACGTCAAAACGCCCGTGAAGAGACGGCGAGCTTCCAGCAAGAGCAAGAGTGGGAATCCGCCAAGCAGTGAAATTAAACCCCCTACGTCAGCTGAGAAAAAAAACTTGTCTAAAGCTAAAACCGCCCAGCATATGACACTGCAGATGAAGCGAAAGAAGAAAGGGCGAGCTGGGAATAAAAAGAACACAAAGCAAGACTCGGCCGATACCAAAAGCGCCTGCAGTGGTCGTAACTCTGATTTTTCTGCCTTCCAGCCCGATGAAGAGATCGCCCCGTGGAACGACATGGCGACCAACAGTGACGACACCAGTATTATGACCAAAACTATTAGAAATCCTCGAATTTTGCCCTTTTATTCTTCACAGTTTCAAACCAAAGGCGGTTTTCAGGCGAATCCCGCTGACCGGTCGAATAAAAGGTCTCATGGTCTACCGACAAACAGCTCAGATCACAATATAGGTCTACCACCATCCACCTCTGAATCCTCAGCTTCCTACAGTAAGACATCCATTTCTAGGACAGATGAAGAAGACAAAGAAAAGGCACATATTGTCAAGAATGTCCGTTATTCGGGGAAAGACATAGGAGCCCTTAGTGAGAAGCTTATAAAAGGAATCCATGTGAAAACCAGTGTAGGTATCACTGCCGATATGCTCGGCAAGACGCTATCCCCCGCCAGTGGAGTAACGAAACAGGAAGTCTACCACAGCCACAACAAAGACATAGTCAAAGGAAAATCTAGAAACGCCAGGGACAAACTTGCAATCAATTCTGGTTTACGAGCTGGGGAGCACAAGACAAGCATGGCTGGAGCAGGCACCGCCAGAGGCTCAGCAGACTGTCTTAAGGCACAGTCCAGATCAATGCACGACCGATCCCCAGCTTTCGGCCCTAGAGAGATCTCGAGTATCGCTCGGCATAATCAGCACCACCAGCAGCATATGAAGGTGGCAGTGACGGGCCAGCGCTCGGGCTCGGTTCTGCGTTGTCAGCAAAGCATCAGCCAAAACAGCCAGAACAGCAAGTTCTCACACAGAGGCAACGCTCAGAATTATCTCTCCGACTGGTTCGTGGACATCTTCCTCATTTGCATCACCTTATTCTGTACCTGCTTTGTCTTTTACATTCATCAGTACAGGCCAATCAATGAGTTCGTTTTTGGTACCTAGTCATCATCTCAGCTTCCAGGAGAAGATCGACTTAATGCATACGTATACTGAACATCAGTCGGGCCGTCACTGGGCTTATCACTGAGATTCAAACCATTTATGTAGCCTAAGTGTGGCACAGCCGAGGGGTTGTCCTTTCTTGGAAGTCATTGATGTAATGAAACATTATTATTCGAAAGCAAGCACAATTATATTTTTACACAGACAATTGCCTTTGTAAAATCGATTGAAAGTAAATTAAATGTTAATTTTACATTTTAAGGACATTTAAAGTAATTAGGCTGCATTCTTACACCTGGGCAATAATCTTAACAAATACATGTGTGCAAACGGCTATAAAGCTCAAGGAAGCGATACAAAGACACCTGAGCCTCAGAAAGCCAGGTTGATTATTATAGCGCTTTGCTTTGAATCATTTATTCAATTCAGGTGGATGCAAATGTACTTTTAAGTGTTGTTTCCTTCCCATCACGTTCACATTGATTTCCAAATTCATACAGCCACCCTCTTTCACTCATTTATATTTTGAGTTTTCGGGCACATATACATGGATTTTGAACATTAAAAAAAAAAAAAGATGATGTTCTTGCAAATAATTATAAATGTCAAACCATCGATTAAAATGGTGACATTTGAGATTCTCGTTTATATTACAGCGCTCGTCTCAGGTATGCCCTGTATCACTCACTGAGACCCGTGTATTGCGATAAATATCCTTTAATACATAACGTATAATAAAGGTGTGTAACTTTATGATTTTGTTTGCCTATATATTGTATATGTCATTCTCATCTATTTCTATTGTTATTCTCACCCATGTCTGACAAAACCCATAAAAATAAAAGGCTTATGGACTCGAAAACTATTCATCTAAAATTGGCACACAGCATTGTTGCATAAAGATCTATGTTTCTACTTACATTAATTAAGGTGAAAAACACTCAGTATGTTTGACGTTAATCTAAAAAAGGCGATAATAATGGGCCATTTTTTCAGCCAGCTAGATACTTCCCTTTGCCAAGTGCAAGCGGTATAGGGCAAGCATTGCAAAGAAGGGAAAAAAAATCACCTTTTCTCTTATTTGAAACATATAGTGCAAAAAAGTATGAAAAAATTATCACAATAGGAAAAAAACATTTTCATCATATGGTGAATTTTTCAGAATTTTCTGTTTCTTATATTTCACATAACAATCGAAAAAGTGAGTTTTTCCTTCTTTACAATGCTTGTGTTATACCTCTTGTACTTGGCAAAGGGAAGTAATTTCGCTGACGGTCAAAATGGCTCATTGAATAGTAAACTCGCGAGAGTGTTTGCTCTGAACTGTACACGTTCTTTGAGTAACATCAAGTTTAATCATCCAAAATACCAACATTGAAGTGTGCAAGCTTGCCACTATATAAGTCGCAGGGCAGTATCAGTATCTCCCACAGAGGCCATGGGTTGTCTTCTAGTAGAATATGTCGCTTCTTTACAGTATGCAGCCTCATCATCAATTATCCTTTGATCTCCAAGGACCTCTACAAAATTAATGACCCCAAGCTCTCCTGTCATGTGCTTTGAAGGGATGGGTGGGTGGAATAGGAAAATAGATAGATGTTGAAACGTATCATCTTTGCGCCCAAGTCAGGTGTTCTTTAACCTTACATCTCACTGCTCTAGGTATTCCTTGGCATGCATCTGTAGAACACCATCAGCAACCACAACAATAAAAACAACTGCATGACGAATAGTGTTCACGTCTAGAAATACAATAGAAAAAAAAAATAGGAAAAACAGGCACAACACACTATATAAGGAAAAGGCAATCATTAGTGAACAGAAATGCCAGTCGTTCCATCAGTCAAACTCTTCCTCTTCTCATTCATACATAATCACGCTTGGATACAGAGAAAGAGAGAGAGAGAGAGAGACAGTGAGGAGAAAAAGAGGAGACAGACAGAATAAAAAAAAAAAAACACGTGTCGTACATGTAATGGGAGTTTATTTCTTAAAAAAAAAAAAAAAATATTGAAAATAATGAGACAATACAATATCTGTCTCGCGCATATATCAATGGAATAAGCCAATGTGAGGCCATTGCGAGGACAGCAATGCAATACAAGTTGTCAATGGCCATGTTGCTGATTCTAGGGAGGAGAGCTGGAAATGATCAGGGAATCCTACAATAATACATGTACATAATTATGTATTTAAAACAAAATTATGTTTCATGATAGATAAGCGCAACTCCATACAAGTGCAAGGCGCTTTTGATCTTAGTTAAAAAGCCAGGATTATGGCCAACATCGCGTGCAATATCATTATCAATACCCGACCCATTCATCTGTTAGTACTAGTACAGTTACAACCAAACTCCACTACAGGACAAGTATTTTGTGCAGAAAAGATAACTTCGTGACTGTTCCCTCCCACCCAGCCCTACATCCACCCCCCCCCCCCCACCCTCACCTGCCCCATAACCTCACTTTCCTCAATAGTTTCATCCATACAATGCATACTGTTTTTATCCATAATAATATTATAAAAGCCGAGAGTCTTAAACATTATGCATGCAGGAAGAAACATAACAAAACTGAGGTGCTTTCAGCCATCCAATCCAATTTTTTTAAAAATCTTCCTAACTTCGCCGGATTTCACTTTTAATCAAGGTCAAGGTTGGCCATGATGGGCACAAGATGATGAGACACACGAGAGGAAAAAACATGTACATGTATTCCCATGAATATATATATATATTGTTACATTTTTGTTTGTTTGCAGTCTTTGAACCACTGGAAAAAATAAGTCTGCTACACGAGGTAGGATCACAAGAGGAGAAGCTATCGAAGTATTATCAAACTGCACAGGTTGTAAAGCTAGGTAACTGCACAGGTTGTATTTAAAGGAAATAAAACGAAACACAAACAAACAAACAAAAACTTCAACAGCATAATACATTGTAATTATGAGGCTTGTTTGTGGTATCATAGACTAATATAATACACTGTCAATACGTTGTGCTAACTTGATTTTTCATCCATCCATTATCATATTAGGCAGCTGATAATGGAAAAAAAAAAGAGAGACAGAGAGAAAGATATAAAACCTAGAGAGGTACAATGATAAAAATAAAAGCGAAAATATCCCCCCAAAATATAACAACTGCCATACTAAAAAAAAAAAAATAACCGCCGTACAACATGCTCGACACAATCAGCATCGTAATGAACAACAATAACAACAAAGAAACATCACATAGATCTACATGACTGTACTAAAATTCTTCATGCATGAATGATACACTGAAAAAAAATATTTTTGGTACAAACGTGACAAAACTCTCTATAATTATAAGTTCAACATAATGCTAAAATAATAATAATCATTAAAAAATAACATAAATTGTGAGAAAAGCAAGCATAACACACCATGAAATTATAATGCAACCTTATGGCACGTGAGCATTTGCCAGCCTTCTCTCAGACATGATTAGTCATTCTTTAAAAGCAAAATAACAGTCTGACTCAATTAATTCACTATTGCTTTTTTCTTTTTTCACTTCATCTCCTATTTTTTTAATGGTTCCGTGGGTGACTGAAATGTTTTAACTAACTACTGTCATATGTCATATGTCCTGATAACTCAAAACATTTTAACCGATCTCATGTCCACTTCAGAATTTTACACCGTATTTTGGTAAAACATACTAAAAGGTACAAAGTTTAAAATAAAAATGTACAAATATTTACTCTGATCTTTTTCTAAACTTAGCAAATGACTTCTACACAACAGTTTTGTGCTGAACTATTGTATGTATGTAAGTTTATCTAAAATAATTGTTGCTTTTTATTCTCTGCATTCTTTAAATTTAGTCAGTTGGCCCTTCTCACAGGAAATAATGGTTATCTAGTAAAAGAGAACACCATCCAAATGACCTACATTTTGCTTTTCTGGTAGTCTAACTACCTATTCCTGGTACTTAATGACATATAATGATTTATGAATACTTGTGCTACTAATCTCAATTTGTGTGTCAATTGTCAATATAGACAACTGTTATTTCTGAAGCCTATATCCTGGACACTAAAGCTTATTGATAACATTTTGATGGAGATAAAAATCACTACAAATAACAGAAATGAGTCAGACAAAAGAATTATACAGGTAAAACAGTAGAATTAAAAGCTATGTAAATGTGAGTAAGTATGATGAATAATGCAGCACTCAGCCCACTTTCCAGTGTGCACACTTAAAGCATAACTTCCATTTTCCTGTGCTATGATATGGCTGAGGACCAGGTTTATACTTAAATACAGAACATCCTTCAGTTCAATAGCACTTAATAACAAAAGTAATGTGGAGCCAACACTTAATTATGTCTCAAAGCTTGAATACGATCGATTACTCAAGAACAAAATTTAACGTTAACTTCAAAAACCCAGATTTCATGAAACTGCAAATCTCCATAAGTAGGCATTTATTATCAACATAGCTAAAGCAAATCAAGGGCCATTTTGCAAATTTATGCCAATAAATAATGAAGTATCACCAGGGCAGCAAAATACATCAGGAAAATACACATAGGTTTTAGCATGACAAAGAAAGGAGAAGATGAAGAAACAGAAAGAAATCAATCGCTTCAGAAACAGATGAGACTGGAGGTGAATTTACATCTTTATGCCAATATGAAGCAAAAGTTGCTTCCTTCCAACTCACACATTTTTAGAAGCGCCATTTTCAACTGATGCTTAATTTCCTTCTTTGTTCACCTGATATTTATACAACCTGGCTTTCGTTCAGCAAAGAAAATGACTGCAATAATTGTTTTGCCCTCTCCAGTTCTTAAAACTTGTGCCCGCTGAATAACTGGTAAAACCAAATATACAGAAACACACAAAGTCATCACTGAAAAGACAAAATTGAATATTTTGATATCTCCCACATAGTGCTCAGCACATTTCAGTATTTTCTTGAGCAAAATAATCACTGGCTTTGATGACTAAAACATTTTTAAAAATTCTATCTGTCATTTCCTAATACAGAACCCACATCCGAGCTCTTTGTTTCCGTAGCTGGATGTATATAATGATGGGCTGTGTACGTATGTTCTCAAAAATTTAAAAGCACGGATATATTACAATAAAAAATATTCTGGTAATCAGAAAGGTCAATCCGCTGCATAAAAAATATTAAAAACTGTTTTGGCCACAATTTTTTCATTCCATGTGATACTAGAAAACTGAAGTAAAAGTGCTGAAAATAATCAAATTATCTATAGTTGCAAGAAAAGCAGGATGACCACTAATTCTCTGTTCTAATTCAAGAAGGAAATTTGAACATATCTGGATAATTTTGTGAGTTCAACTTTTTCAATCTCTCCTGAAATATATTTGTGATGATGCTTTGTCCTCTTCTGGCAAAAGACAGCATAGTCAAGCTGGGAAATGGAACATCAATCCGTTTGTGCCAATATCTACTTTTTCAGTTTTGGGCAAGCAAACACCAGCACTCAAAAGACATAAGCCCAGCAGTCATCAACATATTGCCCGTGCTCCTTTTTAGATATTCCACATCCTTGTTAGTCTGAATGCGTAAGTGCATCAAGTTCACCAGTAGTTCATACAGTTGAGGAATGGACAGAAGTATAAATTAATTATATCAAGTATTAACAAAATGTATACAGACTCAAACTTAAGGATACAGAGGATATTTGCTTGAAAGTGCTGTTTGTTGAAACAATAGAGACTTCCACATGAATTGCAGTGTAATTTATTTTGGCTTTTCAACCCCCTTATACATGTAGTAAAGGGTTTTTTTCAGTCCTGTGTTCAACAAGTGAAGACTTTACAAAAAAAAAAACCAACATATATACGGTGTGTGTGTGTATATATATA
>JBCEWB010132565.1:0-11172 GCA_039654565.1 Peronia peronii | reverse complement strand
ATCTATCTATCTATCTATCTAATCTATCTATCTATCTATCTATCTATCTATCTATCTATCTATCTATCTATCTGTCTATCTATCTAACATGTTGTCTTTGCACTGAGTACAGGATAGTTATTTACCAGAAATGTATTTAGACCTTGCTAGGGTCCTGCGGTTAAAGTGTTAAAGAGGATCCAGGCGAGGGATGGGAAGGAACAGAGGGGGAAGGGGTCACAGAGAGGGTGATAAGTCCCAGCTCTATGTGTGGGAAATAGTAGCTTTGTTTGATGGCGTGATAAAAGTATACATATGCATACACAGACACAATGGCACACACATACATCCACAAATGGGAAGATATTAGTATTGTGTTTTGTTTTAAACTAGCGTGAGAATAAAAAGTTGTTGAAAATGGGAAATATTTCAGAACAGACAAAGAAAGATCTAAAAACTAAAGACACATTCAGCCACATAAGATAAGCCGACACATAAATACATACAAAAGAGGAACATAAATCGCACATGCAAAATGGAAGAGAGTTCTAAAAAAAAAAGAAACTCACACACAATATATGAGTCCGTGGAAAAACTAACATTAGTGTCACGAGAAGAAGAACAATTTTTATTTTATTATTAATGTGAAAACAAACAAAAGTTTACAGTCGAGTGAAAAAAAAAAAGAAAGATAAGTTAGGATAAAATAAGACAACATAGGATATGATAAGAAACACTTTATTTGTCCTCAAAAGGAAATTGAATTCTTCATGGTTGATGAGACACATTGTATATGCAAGACACTTGCAGACTCACGTGTATATTAGACAAAAATATTACGAATAGCATCAGAACAAGCTAGATTCTACAAAATATTCTCTCAGCTTGATAAACGTATTGTCGGTGGTAGAAATTAATGTCTGAAAGAAAAGGACAAATGCATTTTATCTGAAAGGAAAAAAGCAAGACGATCACGAGTTTTGTTAAACTTGCAGAACTGGTGAAGTAGATGACTTTAAAGATGATGCAGGAGATCGAGCAGAACAAAGTTAACAGATTTAGGCTGAAGTGACAACAAAACTAGCTCCCAATTTGAAAATCACCATATCGGCTGTGATTCAAGAACACACTGGCTCTTCGTAAGGAATAGACAAACTTGACATGTAACAGGCAGACTGATACATTGAATTATTTGACTACAAGGACTTGACAAATAAATCTCACCTGCACCTATCACTGTCAACTTCATTGACATCAATGTTAGCTACCACATTAGATGCTACGGCAACCCTGCGCCATATTTTGCGGTTCTGATTCCCGTGCGCCTTTTCTTGGATGTTCAGGTGGCTGATCTTTTTTTATGGTCTTCCAGTCTTCTCTTTGCTTCCATTTTTTTTCCTTACAGCACGCTTGCCATGAGGCCGGTGTTCTTATTCCGAACTACATGACCAAATATACTTTAAGCTTGTTCTGTTGACTTCCTTTAATATCTCTGACAGTCCGTCAAGGATGCTATGTCCTTAAATCTTTTGTCAGTCTACTGTATTCTCAGGAATCTCCTGTATAGCCACATCTCTGCAGCGTCCAGTCTGTTTTAGTTTGTTTTCCTGCAGATCTATGCTTTACATCCATACAAATCTCAAAGAGTATAAAAACACACATTCCAAATGGAGAGGAAAAAACATAGTTTCAGAAAACACACACACACACATACACACACAAACAAACATCTCAGAGGGTGAAATACACTAAATCTTAAAATGAAAAAAAAAAAAGCATAAACCGAAGATGATGAAAAATAGAGATCACATACGGTGAAGAACAGAAATCTCAGAATGCGAAAAGCAGACATCTTAATGGACGAAAAACATAACATCACAGAATGTGAAAAATACAAACCTTAGGAGGTGAAAAGCATGAATCTGAAAAGGATGAAAAACAAGAAATCCCAGAGACAAGATCATGACCATCATCAGCCACAAATGCAGCGGAGACCAAGTCAATCAACAACAGCAACAATGATAACATCAAGCATAGCAAAATTTATAAAAACAAGAATTAATTTTAAAGTGGCTGTAAATTGAATTCCTAGATAACAGAGTCATCGAAGTGCAAAAAAATTAATAAGTTCTGTGCTATGACAAAGCGCCTTTTTCATCATAATTTAATTATTTCTAGTTTGAAATAATAATAATAATAATAATATTAATAAAACTTTCCGCAATATTAAGAGACAACTTATTGCATCATTCATTTTCTTAAAACTATTTATCTATTGAGTTTCTACACAGAGGTCGTAAAATTAAACCGCAATGTTCGAAATGAAAGTTTTCATAGTAAAGGAAATTTGTCGATGTATTTAGTATGATAAAGATCGTTCCCAGCATATAGGCGTACAGTGTATCCATCATTATCTATGCCTAGCCATATCCATATGTGTCTGTGGTTGTGAGCGCTCACATACGAATGAACGTGTGCAGGTCCTTGTATGTGAATATTTATATTATGTTTATGTGTGCGAATGGAAAAATACAGTGATGGTCAAGCAGGTGTAGAGATGGTAAAAATCAATATAAGCAAGGGGGGGGGGGGGGGAGGGAGAAAGAATAAGAAAAAAAAAAAAACAACTTCAGGGAACCCCCCCCCCCCCCCCCCCCCCCCAAAAGAATGAAAAACAGAGAGAAAGATAGAAAGAAAACAGAAACAAGCAAAGAAAGAAAACAAGAAAGAAAGAATGAATAAGAACGAAAGGAAATAAGAATTTTTTTTTAAAATGAAAGAAAGAACACACAGAACAACGAAACAACAGAGATCTAGAGTGAAAAAAGGATGCCTTGCTTTATGACTAAAATATCTAGGCGCCAGACTGCCCGTGTAGTGACCAGAGGTGTTATAGAACATCTATGTTATCCCTTTGATCACAGTGATTTCATGTTGTGCTTTGTACCATCGAATCTGTCACCTTTGATCAGCAATTCAGCAGTTTCCTGGACAAAACTAGAGACTGTGATCTGCACAATCTCAGTCTATTCTGTAATTGCATATTAGTTGTCGCCGATTAATTGCTCAGTGTAATTTTATGTACAGATCATCTTCTTTTCTTTTTCCATTACAATTTCTGTTGAAACCAATATTCGGAGCCAATATTGTTCACCCCAGTTGTTAATCACTCAAAGCGTAAGTAATACATCAATAAAGATTTTTCCTCTTACTATTGCTTAATAATGTATACAACCAAGGAAAGAGAAGAATGAAAGGCGGACGAAGGAGGGGGCTGTTCATGTCAGAGGGTAGAGGGAGCCAGCTTTGCCGTTATCCAAATCTAAATCAGAGATCAGGAATGAAGTTGTCAAAACAAGCGTCCTCAATTATAATGCCTCGATGACCAACAGACTGCGGGACCCATAAGCTATAAAACACATTACATGTATGCATAAAATAAAAACACGTCATAATACTAGTATCAAACGGTTTTAAACTAAAAAAAAAAGAAATCCGAATTAGCCTGCCTATCAGTGTAAATATGAAGGGTTGGGGTTGGAATGAAGGAGAGAGGAGGAGGCGTACCGCTAAAAAATATCACTGGGATAGGATAAAAAGAAACAAAAATATCATGACCATATACAGTGTATGTGTAAAGCTCTGATATGGGCTATCATAAGGAACAACTAAACCCAGTGTGAGATGGGTTTTAAAAAATGATAATTTTTTCTTAAAAGAGGTGCTCTTCCCTTCAGCAAAAAAAAAAAAAAGTAGAATGCCTGTCATCTGTATGATAGAATATTGATCTTTCTTAATTCGATCTAGCTCTCCAGTGCCAGAAAAGCGTTGAAATTGTTTTACCACACTCAACTTCCGGTTTCGCAGAACGGCACGACTATCCTAAAACTAGACTATCATCACGTCTGATCTTTATAGCCACAGTATCTTGGCTTCCCTGTGCTTAGAAAAAGAATGCCAGGACCAAGTATTGCCTTTTTCTATCTTAAACGGGCATAACGGAACGCAGCAGTTCATTTTTAGCCCTGGTATTTGTATTGGGTTCTTATTTAACGACCCATCATAGCGATCATGGCTACATTGCGCCACCATGTTTGCGCTTTACAATGGTATGAGGTCATAGGTCACGTGCATACATAATATCAAAGAACGATTACTGGAAATGTGACGTTTTATTTTGTTAAAATACACTGCTGCTCTTTTTTGTTTTTATATGAGAGATAATTTCCGTTGCGCACCAGCAATTTTCACGCCATTCGTGACACACTCAAAGCTCAGGTAATTCAGCAATAAATAAAGAAACTGAGGAAAGAAAGAAAGAAGAAAAGAGCAGATATCCAACAGTAATCCAAAGCCTGTCATCTGTAGGTGTCAAAGTGTGGAACAGATACACAGATGAAACAAAGATAATAAAACAATCATAATCTGAGTCTATGGGCCTACTAGGCCTGAGATCAGATGCAAGCTTTGAACTAATTCTAATTAAGTGGGAACCCCTTATTTTATCTCCGAGGGGTTCCGCATGTTCGGCTTTGATTTCGTTTTTGCAATTTTTTCCTTTCTTTTGTTTTTGTTTTTATTTATTTTATCTTTTATTTTATACATTCATATCATAATGACTGCGGATGGACCAGTAATTTATTTCATCTTGATATTCTTGTGAAATTATTGTTATCATCACTATTATTATAATTATTATTATATTTTTATTGTTATCGTTGTTGTTGTTTATTTTAAAAATGATTTTAAAGTCATTTTTGTGTCAACAATAATGACCACCTCCATTACCGGCACTTCTCAAGCGCTCTCAGCTATCTGATGTTGTCGCCTCTCTCGTCAGCCGGCGTTTTATAATTTCCTGCAGAAAATCCATGCCTCGCTTTGATCTGATTCGTGGGTTTAGGACAACAAACGGCCGCCCCATTTAGCTAAATGCATCAACAGCTTGTGCTTCCTCCCTGGGTTCCACCTACTAACTCTTGTCCAAAGATAGTTCGTTAACCCTCCTACCTTTGGCCTTAGTCTACGCGTTTTGTCATGTGATCTTTGTGTCTACCTCTTTCCCCCTTCCCGCTTTATCAAACTAATTCATAAACATTGTCCTCCTCTTTGTACATTAAACAAATCTGTCCTTTTATTACAAAAATACGTGCATAAGTTATAAACACACGATAAATATGTTGATATGATAGACTCAAATGCTAAAACCCATGGAGAAAAAAAGAAAGACAGAAACAGACACAAAAATAAATAAACAAACAGTGCACAAACAAAAGAAAAAAAGAAATGAAGGAGCTGAGGACCACAACTGAGCAACGAGACAACTCATAAAACATCACGAGAAAAACCAAACCAGCACAGTGAGGCTGCCTTTCCTCTGCAAATACAGCAATAGGGCCTGCGCAGCAAGCGTTGATAGACTCAATCATTAAAGGCACTACTAGTGCAGAAGAGGAAAGTCCAATCTCAGTCCTGCTGACGGAGTACCAGAAATATTCTTTGTTGGATATCTCTGTAGTAACTTATTTTCTCCTTCAATTACAACGGCATCTTTTAATATTCCTAGTCCCTTACCGTCTCCCTCAAGTGTATCTCTTTTGTTACTCTGAACTGTTGAAGGTTAACGCTTTCGTTGTGTCTTTTTTTCCCCTGGCTTTCTGTTCATATCTTTACTCGAATTTTGCTCACAATCCTTATGACCATAAGGACTCCCATAGAACTACTTCCGGGTTCTTGGGGGCCTATATGTGGTCTCCATATCTCCCACTGACAAAACCAAGAGTGCCTTGACCTTTATTATGGTAGAGAGTCCACAACTACTGTGCTCTGGAGTAGCAGAATAAAAGAGAATTACACTCTTCCTAGGAGATAGAAGTTCATTTAAGAGCACCTGATGAAAGTTTACACTGATATTCTGCGTGAACGTAAGTCAGCTTTGTCTCAGACTGGTCAGCCAGTGTCCATCCCAGGCACTGGGGCTCAAGATTTTGCTAGAACAGGTCTTATCAAATATTTTTTTTAATCCTTTGCTTGTATCCAGTAGAATATTGATGATCTGTCATTGCATGTAGCATCCAGAGGGAGCCAAAGCCAGTCATCCGTTGGAGACCATAGGTCAAACATATTACGATGGAGAAATCCATCTTTTGATATTATTTTTGTATTCAAGAAAGGCAAGACTTTCTAGAGAAAAAAAAAAAAAAAAACCCACATCTTTTTTTTTCTTTGTTCAAAAAAAAAAATTCAGGACGCTCCCTACCCCTCCTCTTTCTCCTCGCCTTAAGGAGGTATATGTAGAAAGAGATAAGCAGATACATATTAGGCAAACATACATATACATTTTATGCAGACATATTATATCAGATAGATACATACCATGAACACCATAAACATACATGTAACAATATTCGTGGTGGGCTGTCATAAGGGAATGTTTCTTCGGTTTTATAGCTGTCTCTGATTGAACCCTGAGTCTTTGTGCGTGACTTCTTATCCTATCCTGCCTGACATAATTCACAATGGCTAAATGCTGTTTATTGTTAGAAATCTCTGTCATTTTCTGGTAGAAAAATTATGATATCTTCAATATTCTCAGTTCTTAACTCATTCCTCACCATGTTATTACATTATGTTTTACCTTGAGTTGTGGAAGTTAAGGAGATACGTTTTAAGCAGATATATGCATGATCATCATATGCAACACGACCTCTGATTGGCTGTCACAGTGGAATTACTTTCGGGTGTTGTAGCAGCCTCAGATTTAGAGTCCAAACTGGCTCTGTCTCTGTTCCTTTCTCCCCTGCCTGACATGATTTACCGATTTATGACTGTAGGTTTGGCCGGGTCCCATCTCTTGTTCTCCCGAACGTTTGGGCTCATGATCATCATCACTGCCCCATTACAATTCCTGTTCCTGAAACCTCGCCCAGATTCTGGGACATTTCTGCTGTAATTGCTGCTGTCAGAATGATTGCCTTGCTGAAATGTAAAACTTCTGTGTGGTCATAACGATCCCTTGTAGATTGCCTGATCAATTGATCAGGGAGTTGTTTGATCTGTCACAAAGAAAAACTAGCAAGCAAGTAAATGAACAAAGCTAGCGTGTCAACAACAAGCTCAAAAATACCATTTACATATTTTTATTTCATTTTATCTTATTTTATTTTTATAAACATAACCACCCACGGGCACATATATATAAGCACATACGCACACAAATACAAATATCAGTCCCTAAATCTAAAAACAAAAAGTCTTTTATTCGCTCGACACTGATATTTGATAATCAAGCAAAGAAATAAAATGAAACAAAAGATGCAGGAAACAAGTGGAGGAAAAAAGAAGCTTTATCACAGCCGAGAATTGGCTGGCTTTCAAGAAAAAAAAAAAAAAGATTTATCCTAGAGAACAACCCATTTCCTATTGATGAGTCTTAATGAATCTCATCAAAACCACTGCTTGACTGATAGAAAAAGTATCATTACGTCGACACACCTGAACGATTCTAAAATCCTATCATTGCACCGCTTCCATTAATCTAGCAGAGCAACATATCACCATGCTGGTTTCATTTGGTTTGAAAAAAAAAAAATAACTCTATCCCAGACTCCTCTGATGCAAAAGTAAAAAAAGATTTTTATCACTACATCTGACTTTTCTGCAAAAGAAGACAGATGATAAAAAGAAATATTAGAAACAAACAAACAAACATCAAAACAACAACAACAACAACAACAACAAAACAATAACAACAACATCAACTAAAAATAGCAAATAAAAAAGACAAAAACAACTTCCTTATCCAAAGTCAACTGACCAAAACCAAAAGAAAGAATAAAGAAAGAACGAAAGAGAAAGTAGGAAAGAAAGAGAGCAAGAAAGAGAGAAAAAGAAAGAAGAAAAGAAAGAAAGAGAAATAAGGAAGAAAGAGAGAGAAAAGAAGGAGAGAAGAAGAAAGAAAGACATCAGACAGACAGACAGACAGACAGACAGAAAGAAAGAAAGAAAGAAAGCATCGTAAACCACCTGTTTCTACGCCCTATCCAAAAAAGACAATAATATGAAAAAAATCTTTACTCTAACTGTCAGCTTTCAAGTATAGTGTATCTAACATGGGAAACAATATCCCTTCTCTCTAAACAATGAGAAAAAAGAATAAGAAACGTCACAACTCCCCACAAAAGTAGTCAAAGCTCTCCATCTCTGAAGAATGCCAATCAAATCAAACTAATTTATTTGTGAACATTATTCCATCAGGGTCACTCTGCACTCAATGTCACAAATTACTGTTTCTTCACTATGTACCAGATCTTAGTCATATTACTGACTAAATCTATCCATTATGTTGAGTAGATCACTGCTATATCCTTCTCAAATCCCCTCGCTTGTATGGAGATGCCAATTTAATCCTATTGTTCACATAATATCAACACACACATACGTGCAAATGCAAATACACATACATTATAAGTTCAATAGCGGGTCGGTAGTTTTCAGAATCCTGGTATAACTGAAACATATTTCCCTCTTGACAGCCGTATAATGTATTCATGTCAACCATAGCTGCTGATACCACTAGGATTTAGATAAAGCCCATGACACCTATAGTTCTTAACGTCGGTGACATTTGCCAATCGCACAGGTCAGGCTGATAGCATTTAACATTGAGGATTACTGTACAAATAATATTCTTGCCACCAGATGTTGAGGTGTGCTTCAGATGAGATTAAAGAAAAATGAGGCGATGAATATGCAAGAGGAAAAAGTGAGCTAGACGGAAAATAGTAAATGAAAGAAAGAGAGATATGAAAGTAAAAATGAGTGAAAGAAGAGAAAAAAAGAAAGTGTTTTGGACAAGGAGTGAGAACACATGATAAACAGGGCGTGCAAGGGACAGAAAGTCAGGGGGGAGGGGGAGGGAGAGAAAGTCAGAGAGAAAGAAAGACGTTGAACAAACAAATGAAAGAGAAAAAGCGGAAAGAAGAAAGAAAGAAACGGATAAGAAAAGAGCGAATAAGTAGAAGGGGGAATGAAGAATTATGAGAAGGAAGGAGCAAAGAAATATGGAAGCGGCAGATCTGCAGTAGATATGAAAGCCGTTGCAATGTGAAAGGAAGAAGGGGATAATGAGACAAAGATAGAAGAAGAGAAGGAAACAGAGGGGAAGAAAGAATGGACGGAAGTGAAGATCTAGTAGAAGAAAAAAAATTACGGAAAGAGAACGAGGAGGAAGGGGCAAATCTGCAGTAAATATGAAAGCTGCTGTAACATGGGAGGAATGAAACGACTTTAGAAAAAAAGGTGCAAGAGAGAAAGAGAGAGAGGAAAAAAGAAAGAACGAAATGGGGCAGATGGTATAAGAGGAAGGAAATGAAAGAGGGAAGCAGATCTGCAGTGGATATGAACACCGTTGTAATGATTGGGATAGATAGCACACGGTACAAAAAGTAGAAGCCAGAGAGGAAGAGAGAGGTGGGAAAGACATAGAGTTGGTAGAGGAAGAGAGAGAGAAAAACAGGAAGAGATTGGAAATGGAAGAGGCCGATCTGCAGTAGATATGAAAGCCGGTTGTGCTGTAATGCAAGATTGTCGTGCAAGGAGTGCTTAATCTGACATCTGCAGTTTGCGCACAAAACTCTCCATTTGTTCCAAGCTTAATGAGAGATTGTCACAGCATAGCTTTCGCATTTCAGCTTTTGTTTCATGCTGTGCTTTTTTTTTCTTAAGTCGAGGCCGTGTTAGTTCGATATTGATCAACATAAGCGGTTTGCATTTGCATCAATCACTAAGATATTCACAGATTTTAACGATATGGCCAGTGTTAGATATGGCATGGGAATGCTCCTGTCTAAGATTCATTTTGCTATTCGGACCAAGAACTATGTTTTGTTTTGTTCTCAAAATTGGATAAGACCAGACCGGCTATACGTTACGATCTGCCACTATTGTCATTTAATTTTGTTTGCGTTCCGATTACTAAAGACTCTCTTTCTGTGGTAATGAAATGTTCCATATATTATATTCGCCCAATATGCCCGGTGTTTATTTTCTGCCCAGTATCTAGATAGAATTAGTAGAGAACCCACGGCCTTGGCGGCAGAATTTTTAAAATCTAGATCAAACCGATACTTTCCTGCGATTCAAAGCTATGGCAAGAGTGCGCACGTCGAGTTTGGTATTTTGGATGACTAAAGTGAACGTTACTCAAAGAAAACGTGTTTGTTGTTTTAGATGTTCTGTGAACGGAAACAGAAGAACAATAAGTATTTAAGATAATGCGTCATTCTAGCGAACGTACAATTCGGATCAAACACACTCCCGATTTTAACATTTAATTATTATCGCCTGTTTAGAATAACGTCAAAACGTTTTTCGGGTTTATATAAATAGAAACACACATCTTTACGCCACAATTTTTTGTGCTCATTTTAGATGCATACTATTATTCAGTAGTCTTCCAATCCACAAGCCTTTTATAGGTCTTGTTGTAGATTTATAGTATAGACGATCAGAGTTCTATTCTAATGCATCAGAGGTAAACTAGGAAAAAAAAAGTAACAAATTCTACCTGAGATGAGGGACTAAGGCTGAAATACATGTATTGCCAAGAGCTACATTGTTTTTGCCGATAGCAAAATGAAACATTTCGCTAACGTGCTTGGCAGATCATTCCGTTACATTCTCAAAACGTTTTTCAACCTCCTGCTGGAGGTTATCTCGCAGATCATTCCAAATGGCAACCGAAATTTCACGGACTTGGAGCTTGGCAGATCATTCAAAATGTCGGCCAATATTTTCTTATTGAACGCAGACTTGGAATTAACAATCAACTACTGATTGATTTCCATCTAAAGCACATAAACATGGGCTAAAAAACATCACCAAGCTTTTTGTAGTGGCTATGTAAAATGGTATTGGCAGTTGCGATCTCACCTAGAATGCATATTGGTGTGTATGAAACCAATAGATCTTTGGATTGATCAATTGATTCTCTACGTGTTCATGTGATCGGCCTATGGCTGAAAATGGAAGAGGATATTTAGACATATAGACAGATAGTCATACATACGGCGGACAGACAGATAGATGGATAAGTAGATAGACAGAGTGGTAGATTGATAGATAGACAACAGATAGATAGATAGATAGATAGATAGATAGATAGATAGATAGATAGATAGATAGATAGATAGA
>JBCEWB010132553.1:0-26868 GCA_039654565.1 Peronia peronii | reverse complement strand
TGCAAAATGCATTCGATCTATACTTGGATTAAAGTAAAACTGTTCACTATGTTATGAATCTGCAAAGAATGTAAGAACTGCAGATCTAATTATTGTGTAGTATTTATATGGAATGGAACCTTAAGTTCACATGTGGATGTTCTATTGGTTTGTTATGTAATACATAGTAATTCTAGGTAGAAACAATAGGTCGGTAAGTTTCCCTCGTTTTCCCTGATTTTCCCTCCTTTTTGAGTCAGATATCCCTCCTCTGCTGTTGTGAGGGTAGGCAGGTCTGTATCAAGCGTGCTTTCAGTTCATCGCAATACAAAGAATGCCTTTGAAACTTCTGCGAAACCATGCAGGTCTGTTCCATAACACTTCTAGATGACAAAGACACTAAATATAAAATGGGAACATGATCTTTGTGATGTAGAGTTGATAACAAGTATAGGGGGATGTCGCCAGCCAGTTTCGGCCGGGTTGAACAAATGAAAGATATCGGGCCAGCAGCCAGGTTTGGCCGGGTTAGACCTCCGGAGGAGAAACTGTATTGGCCAGTTTTGGCGGGATTAAATACGAAAGGGTTAAAGAGATGTTCATCCCACCTTTTTTCTCGCTTACAGTAGGACTCAATTACAAGATATTTTTTTTTTTTATCTCATCTGATCAGGCCCATTATTATTTATTGCATAGATATATTGTATTCTATATGAAAACAAATTTGTCACTTGATCCTTAACAAAGTTAAAACATGAGCTTGGTATGCAATAGTCAGAGAGATGAGATTGGGCTCATCTTTTTTTTTTTTAAACATGATATATTGTGGAAACTTCCCCTTTTCACATCTCTTCTGAACCCAGAATTCCAGGTACTTTAGGAAATATCAAACTGCATAACTGTCAGTAAATTGATAAAACATAGATGATATATGTCTCTTTTTTTTTTTTGAAAAGTATTTTGTGTGTTTTTTTATTATCACGGTAAGCATATATGATAGGTTGTAAAATGTTATTATATAATTATTACTCAAAATATGAATGGATGAATTTAAAAGTTCTGTTATCATTGTTATATGTCTTTCCTCTTCTATTCCTTATGCTATCCAGGGCACACATTTCATTGAGCTATGCTGCCAAAGAAATATTCCTCTCATCTTTTTGCAAAACATCACAGGTTAGTTTGTGGTTTGATTTTCCATTATAACTGTTTGTGCCTACAATGTGCATGGGTTTGTCCATGAAATTGTATGTTGAGAACAATTTGTTACCACTCATAATTTCAGCAATATTGTAACATTTTGGAACAAGACTTTTGTTTAAAAAAAAAAAAAAAAAAAAAGAAAAGATGTGGAACAAAAAAAAAAATAGAAATGATTCTACCTTTTATGTCTCTGTTTTACTACATGTAAATTTTTAGTAATTTTGACAGTTGATTTGAAAAGGCAGCCTTACATTTACATGTTTCTAGTAATTCTGTAATTGATGAGTGGCGTCCTCATTTTATGAATGCATTTGAGTTTATGGAAAGTGACTTTTATTCATGCCTCTTTCCCCCAACTTTCGGTATCTTCAGTATGAATGCAGACAGATATTTAAGAATGCAGAATGTATGTATAATACAACCAGGTCGAGTGAGCTATGTCTGTATGTATTATTCAATCTTAAGTATTTATAGGGAAGAACACCATCAATACTTATTGAAGACATTGCTAGCTTTAACCTAGTATGAAGAAAGCCTGAAGACTGACATCTTAGTCTGGAGGCACAGTCAGCCTAAATAGTGCTGTGCGCGTGAGTGTGTGATTCAAATATCTGTTAAGCAAGCACAGCTCAAGATGCATGCCGTTGTAAGTCAAAGTCAGTCCTTCTCGTCTACTGACTGTCTGCATTAATGAACCAACTCTAACATTGCCAGTTGCAGCAACTGTAGCAGGAATTCTGTGGTTACATGTACTTTTTTAGACTGAGGCCCCCCCCCCCCCTTTTTCATTTAAAAAAAAAAATCTTTTTAGCAACAAGATAAAATATGATAAATAACTTGCCTATAGTATATAAAGAAAATAACAATGATGTTGTAATCTTTTGCCAATAGCTTTTGTTTTTCTGTCATTTCCAGGCTTTATGGTGGGCAGAGATGCAGAGGCAGGTGGTATTGCCAAACATGGAGCCAAGATGGTCACTGCCGTGGCTTGTGCCAAAGTACCCAAGATGACCGTTATCATAGGTGGCTCCTATGGGGCAGGGAACTATGGCATGTGTGGCAGGTCTTACTCGTAAGTACTGAACTTGATGGTTGCAAGCGTGGAATTCCTGATGTTTCAAACATTCAGTGTTAGGCATTGCATTGAGAATTCTGGATCATAGATGTTTTTTTCAGTATGAATCAGAAAGTTACAGTCGGGTCATAATTATAGCTACTTTATTAGTTCTGTTGTGCACAGATATTATAAGCAATAGTGCCATTCCTTGATTAGAAAGAATATTCACTGATATTCTACAAATAGACCAGCTTATTCATTTTGCATTTTATATTAGGTCATGCATGATGGACCTATGGGGAAAGAATCCCAGGCAATAATAAAGTCTAATTTTGTCTTTGTACTTCTAAACTGAGATCTGAAAGATTATGTTCTGTAGTGTAAGGGATCTAGGCATTAAATGTTATTTTTGTGAGATTTCAATGCTCTGATGTCATCTGTAATATTTTGGAATTATTTGTGAATGTGTGTTACTAGATACTTAGTTCTTATTTCATTAACTGAGTATGGCATTTCCTCTCAAGGATGAAAGAACATTATTGTATCTCTTTATCTTAATTCTCACAATGTTGCCTTTTCCAGCCCCAGTTTCCTGTACATGTGGCCCAATGCCAGGATATCTGTGATGGGAGGTGAACAGGCAGCTAATGTGATGGCACAGATCAGCCGGGAACAGAGGCAGCGGGAAGGGAAAGAGGTATCAGCAATTCTGACTTGTCATTTCACCTGATAAATGGAGTTGAATGTCAAGTTTTTTATATGTAGATTTATTGATGGTAATGGAAAGAGAAATGAATGTCCTTAGCTTTGATGAAAAACATTACTTAGCTTAACTTCTTCTGTGCTGGAATATTCACATTCACACCAGAAGTAAATTCCTGAGATCCATAGTCAGAAAAAAGATATGATTTTCTCATTGAAATTTCCTTTTGATATCTGATTCGTTATATCTGGTCACATTTCATTTGTTTTTGGCTAATGCATGTCAGACGTGTATTGCTTGATCTGTAATACCCATGAATCATTCATTTTTTTCTCCCCAAGGGACATAATTTGGCAGTCAAGGGGAAATATGTGCTTATTCTGAGATAGTGAATAGGTCCATTTTCAGTGTTACGGGTGTTGTCACATTGGAAGAAAATGGCCCAGCTTTATTGATTGTATTTGTTTTGCATAGTTGTGACATAAACAAGAGCCAAGGAAGAATTAGTAGAAATATGGTAGATGAGAGCTGTAAGGTGATGAACTTGTAATGAACAAGGAAGGTTTTTGTAAACATTTATGACAAACTGTCAGTTGATCTCCTTGGCATGTCAGTTTCATTCATCCAAATGGTTCTGATTGAGTTGAAAGCCTTTGTCTGAGATGTTGTTGTGGCAGTATTGGCAGATCCAGTCTCATCATTTTGCTTCTTGAACGTTGTTTATTAGAAACATTATAATGATTATGAAAATAAGCTATTACCAGGTAACTGACATAGTATGAGGAAACAGGTAATGTAAGGTAAAAATGGCAAATTCAGAGCTGAGAAAAAATGATTTCAGTTTATTATTTATATGACTATATATGACTGTTATCACTCTATTATTTTGTTAGTATATTATTTAGAATTATGTCTTGTGAACTCTGTAATGGACTTCCATTTGTGGAGATATAAAGTTTGTCTCACCCTTTCCTAGAGCTTAAGTAATCTTATCACATTATATTATCTGAAGATCATTTCGTTGACCACTGATGTTTTTGCTCAGTCTCACCACGCCCTTAATGTGCTTGTTTCAGTGGACTGAGGAGATGGAAGAGAAGCTGAAAGCTCCCATTCTAGCCAAGTATGAGAAGGAAGGAAGTCCATACTATGCCAGTGCCAGGTAAAACTCTTCCTGTTTTTTTTTTTCTGTGAGGTCAGACTTTCCAGTGGGATGTGTTTTTTTTTCAATCCCATCCCAGTGCTTTTGAAATATGTTTCACACTGTTCGGAAATGAATTTGCAAATGACTGAATGAATAAATTAGTCAATCAGTGCACTTAGCAACGATAGACATATCATCACCGTTGTCAGCATCGTCACCATCATCATGTGCCATCATTTCCAAGGCCATGGATCAAAGAGTACCAGCTTTTGATATTATTATCATTTTATTCCATGAGTTCCTGCTCCTCCTGCCATTATCTATCAAAAATATCTCAGCCTGATAGCTGTGACCTTCTTTTTGTCCTGTTTCCAAATGCATTCTGCCCAAAGTGTGTATGTGTCACACAACCAGGTTATGTGAGTTTGAGTGCAAGAGGACTTTGTTAGGAGAATTGGATTTTACTGAACTTGGGTGAACATGGCACAGAAGAGTTGTATTTAATTTCCTTTTTTTCACTAAAATTAAAGTACACTTCTAATTTTCCATGACCAACAATAAAATAGGAAATATTTCACATCTGACTCATTTTACCCAGCCTGACGACATAGCTTTTGCCAGAAAGTATCAAAATTTCCCATCTAGTGGCACAGGTCCGTGGCTCTCCTTTCACCAAGTTCTTCTTTTTGTAGTACCTGTTTATCTTCTTCTTATTAGTCCTGGATCTATCTGGAGACATTGGAACATCTTGTAAAGAGCTGTGCATCCTCTCCATCCACTGTGTTTATGGTTTGAAGGCCTCTGCAAATGTTCGCTTTGTCCATTTAATGTTATTGGTCCATCTTTTCTTCTGCTCACTTTTTTTTTTCGCTTCCCATCTGTTGTTCCTCACAGCATAGTATCAGCAAGGCCACTGGATTTTGTCCACATGGCTATACTGTCTCATCTGCTACATTCAGTTATATAAATCATGAGTCTTCTTCCTATATCTGCTTGGTGATGTCATAGTCTAGCGGTTGGACTTGGGATCTTAAGTTCCGGGTTTCGAATCCTGACAGGCCCTGACAATTTGTCCCTGGGAAAGAAAATTAACACGCATTTCCAGACTCTCCCAAGTTTAAATGGTAGCCTACTATAGACTGACTGATATTGTAAGATTGATAAGGGTTTAAGTGCCTAACAGGTAGTCGCCTTGAATGCTTCCCAGGAAACTGAGAACGTTTATGAGTGTCTTCTTTGGGTCTGTTGGGGTAATAATAGATTGTAAAATGCTTAGAGCCTGCACAGTACAGGGATAAGCCCTATATAAATACTCTCTATTATTAACATTACTTACATATTCCATCTCAGAGCCTGTACAGTAGAAATTGTATCTAGATTTCCTGATATATTGTTAGTGCTAAAAAGAAAGCAAACAAAAATGTTACGCTTCACACAGAAATGAGAAAGGGTGAAAAGAATCAGACTTTGTGTTTCTTTTTAATGACTGCCTCTTCTTTTCAGCCTCATTGCTGACAAATTCTTTTGGGGGAAATGGATGAACAGGTAAATAAATGAATATAAAAAGAAATGGTGTTCAGTGTGGGACAGATGAATTAAAAAGTCATTGATGTGTAAATAAGCTATATGCAACCATGTGGCAGAAAAAAGGCATAACATTATATGTAATTTATGTCTTTAATTCTCTTGTTGTTCAATGGGCAGGTTGTGGGATGATGGAGTGATCGACCCAGTGGACACTCGCAGTGTGTTGGGCCTGTCACTGAGTGCAGCATTGAACAAACCACCGGTCCAGACACGATTTGGGGTCTTCCGAATGTAACATCATCACACTGCCTTTTCATACCTATCTGGATAGGACGTTTGTGATGTTTTTTTAGCATTAGCTGATTCACTCTGAAACTGATATGGAGTTTGATCAGGAAATAAGCTTGCTAAGGTATCAGACAGCTAGTTATAGTCAGCTTGCCATAGAGTTGAATGCTCTGAGAGATACCTGAAGAGGTATAGTTTGCTGCCTATACCTCAGTGCAATACTCCTATTCAATTACAGCCTCAGAGAACGCTGCTTTTCGGATTTCTGGTCATAAACATCTAATTGGAGGCATGTTTGGACTGTTCAGAATGTTTATGTTTTGGTATCTTTGACATTGTTTACTAACTTCTAGAAATAGAACACACCTGAATGACTGTAAAAACTGGATGGTTTTGCCCATCACAATAAGTAGATTTATTTTGGAACAAGTTGATATCAGCCATATCAGGATTGAAGCTAAATGGATGGGTGATTTAACTTCTTGAAGAGTGCATATTCTCAGGTTTGTTTTTTTTGAAGCTGAAATCTGATTTTAGAACTGTTTTGATCCTTAGCTTTTAAAAAATGAAATACTCACTACTTTAACCTATAAATCTTTAACATGGTTATATCTAATATTTACTATAATTTTAAGGGAAAGGTTACTTTCTTTTTTATTTTCATCTCTACTGTAACTCCTGCCCAAAGTTTTTAAAACTTCATTTCTTGTGACACTCAACGGGTGAGATTTGATAAAGTTCTTGTACTGTTCATGTAGCTCTCACACTAAACCATGAAATTTCTGTTTATGGTTACAGCCCTGAATGTAGGGCACCACCATGACTAGCCTGGAAGAGTGAATCAGTTTTTCAGAGAATTGCATTGTGAAGCAGAAATCTTGCTGCAATTTTAAGTGGTCCTGCCAGTGGAGTTTTTGTTGTTGTGATGTTGATGCATTTACAGTTATGTATCAGACCTGAAATGGTGTTACATGTTACCTGACTTGTTAGACAAAGCTCTAAATGTTTTTCAGGGATTATTATGATATTGAAATCTTCATGATGTCATTGAAATACACTGTCACTGTGAATAAGTTTGAGAATGTTCTATCTCTGTCATAATCTGAATTTTGAGACACTTACATCTCAAAAGTAAAATAAATTGTTTGACACCTGACAGTTTGCGGAAAATCCAAGTTACTCTCACTATTTCACACTGATGAATTGTAAAATATGATTTTTTTTGTTAAGGAGTTGTGAAACTGAGAAGAGAGAAAATAATATCTAAGATGTTGCTATGGAGAGGTTAATGAGTTAATGATTTGCTGTGCTGATTGTGTAATGAAACAGATCATGTTGTCACTGCTATACAATAATGGTGTAACTGAGGCTTATGTGTCCAAATGGAACTGATGTCGCATAACATTTTTAAGTATGAGAGCTGTGAGACAATGCCATTTGGAAAGAAATATGATAATAGAATTATGTATTAATTCAGTTGAATCATGAAGGCGTCCTCTCATCAAATGACATGTGTTTTAACAAGTTTTTTCTCAGAATGTCCGAAACCTTAAAAATGACTTATGCCTTTATCATAAAATACAGTCAGAACCATTTACAACAGGACCGCTTATAGCAGGAAATCGCTTACAACAGAACATCGTCCATCCCATATCCACTCCCACTTTGACATTAAAAATATATTATCTCGTATAGCAGTAATCTGTGACAGTCAGATTGCTTACAGCAGGATATCTGTACCGCTAGGCGCTTACAATATAGTGCACCTGTATGCCTAGCAGTATTCCAGAAATTGCGTAGGGCGTATAAGTAGGTGAAGTGCACTAATTAACAGTCTAACATGATCACTTGACAGCTATTATTTCATCTGCTTTGTTCACTGGATGTGCCGTGAAGGGGGGTGTTGAGGGTTGGGGTGATCACTTTTCTGTGGTCCCAGCAATCCTGTTTTATCAGGTTTCCATTGTAGCGACAATATTATGTGATGGTAGTTATAAATGTTGAAAATTGATCAAACTCACTTTGATGTTATAAGGGACTTTCATGAACCGCGCTGCACCACCAGCGCAGCCATTCAATTTTGAAGCCGCCGACCAAAGGCCACTGTGCACTAGCGTTGAGAAAATCACGCTTATTGTTTTGTTTCCAAGGGACAATTTCATTTGGATTCATGTTTTTAAGGGAGAAGAGTTCCTCTTCGAAATAGCTTTTGAAGCACATAGTTGTTGTGGGGATATTTCTGAAAGAAAACAAGATAAGTTTTGAGTGTCTGCTGCATAAAATCTACCAAACTGATTTTCATCAAAGTTTCCAAATATATAAATCAGTTTTTATCTAGTAAATCATTAAAATGCATCTACTCCATGAAGAGCAGTCGAGGACCCAAAGTGACCACAAGGAACCAGAAGGTGACCATAAGGAACACCGCTTTGGCTTCAGGCTGGGCAGCTGCGTCATAACAAGTGACACCAGATCTATTTTTATATCTATTTTTTATCGAGGGGGGGATACATCTTTACTGGTGTTTGTGTGACATGGTGTTGGGAGATTTTTTGTTGTTGTATCGAGTGGATTTATTTTTATTTTACGTATTGGTTGTATGTTTAGTATTGTCTTGAACAAGGAAGGTTTTATCTCATAGATCTATCTTCAACTTTTCAAAGTAGTTGTGATCATATAATTACATTATGTGGAGAATAGTAGTATAACTGATAATGAATGTGCCTGGAATGAGAGATGGCTCACTATTTTAATACCATGTACTAATGGGGCAGTAGTGATAATATAGATCTAGATCTCATAGTGGCTGGCCTACTGTATTTGGGTTTTTTTGGTTTTTTTTTAGAAGAGACACCTTTATAGTTTAAATCTAGATGATATTTGTTTATGGACCTAAGAAAGTTACCAAGATTAGAAGCTTCTGCTTGACATTGATTGTTAACAATCTGTTCTAAATACATCTTTCAACCTCCTGGTGGATGTTATCTCAATTAACAATCTGAAGTAATGTGTACAAATGTGTAGCAGGAAAGAAAACAAACATTTCTAAGTATTATGATTTGTTAAATTAGATTGCACATTTTTGAAGTGGGTAGATCCAGAATCCAGCATTATTTTTACTTTTTCTGTCACTTTTTGGGGGGATTGATTTTTGCCTGATTTGACTTTTTGCCCTTGCTTATCAGTTCTGTTTTGTTGCAGATCCTTTTTTAAGTTTTTTAGATATGAAGTGTATTTAAAAACAAACAATTTGGTGTATGATGTTTTGAATTTGACTCGTTATGTTTGAAGGTATGGCAATTTTCTGTTGTCACATTTTCAGTGAATTTGTGTCCAGTTTGACTTTTCATAACTTAGCAGTACCTTTTTTTATGTCCAGAATATTCTGAAAATCTTTACATATGAAATGTATGTTAAAAGAGACATTTTGGTGTATGGATTTTTAAGTTTGGTCGTATATACATGAAGTTACGGCATTTTCTGTTTTTCTGTTGTCATGTTTTTGTGCAATGGATTTCTGTCATTTGACCTTTCCATATCTTAAATGTGACATTTTGAGATATGAAGTATTCTTAGAAACAAACATTTTGACATATGATTTATTAAATTTGGTTGAAACATTTGAAGTTCTGACATGTTTTTGTTTTTTGGCATCACTATATTGGAAGTGATTTTTATCATGTGTGACTTACAGTGGAAACCGGATAAAACAGGATTGCTGGGATCAAAGAAAAGTTCTTTTAAATGCAGATCCTGTATTTATTCTGACTTACAATGGATTGGAGGAATAAAAAATTGCTAGCTTGTTGCCCGATTACAGGAGACAGTTTTTTTTCATGGATAGTCTCCCTTCATTGAATTCTTTTACTTTTGTATGATTTAGCTAAAACTATAGTATAGTTCAGTAAAAAACCGTGGTAACAGTAAAGTATCATGATATTAGAAGTCACAGTATGTTCATGTACCAGTACTAATAGTCAAAAGTCTTACAGAGCAGGTAACCACGTGGATATCTACAATACTTCACTGGCCTCGCGCCTGACTCTCCCTCATTGCTGTCCACAACAGTAGTACCGAGAGTAGCCTAGCCTAAGTGCACTGGAAGATCAAGGGTATATTACCTCACCCACTGTTCCCCTTCTCCTATTGTATCAATCCCTTTGTATTCGATCTCTTCTGCACATTGGTATGAGGCTGAGATGAAAAGCGATAATCACTGCCGTGATGTGGGGAATAGCAAAGTTATCGAAGTGATGAAAATATGTGATGGGAATAAATCTTGCTCGATCCACGTCATGCAGCAGTTGAAACACAATGTGATATCAACATCACAAAATGTGTACAAATGCGGCTGCACTTGTCAGTATTCATGACTATTGACTGGCTAACTGGACCAAGTGGTCAATAAACAGTAAGATCCATGTCTACCTTACATAATGTTATGAGCTCTAAGTGTGAGTCCTTTCTTTATTCATGTGGGCCAACCACCTCAGCCTGTTTTCTTTACCATAGTATGAATTATGAATGAGCCACCCCTCTCTCTTCCCGATTCCCCAAGCCAATTGGCTGATCTCATTGCCCTCCCCCCCCCACAAAGCGCACCCAGTGAATAAAGCAGATGAAATAAGAGCGGTCAAACGATCATGTTTGGAATGTACTTGATCCACTAAAAATAAATGCGCCTCATGCAGTTTAGAAGTACCACTAGGCGTACAGGTGGACTGGATTGTGTGCGCCTAGTGGTACGGGTATCCAGGTATCCTTCCCCCGTGGGGCGGGGTTTATAAGTAGATTCTCTGCTCCCACCTGCAGGCAGTGTAAGCCCGCCATCGATAGGGTGTCTCCCATGGAGTGTCATCTTTGACATTCCAGGAGAGACATCTCTCTCTCCTTGCTCCTGTCTTCTATCCTGCTCTCTTTCCACTCTTCTTGACTGTAAACGTATTTTACCATAATCATGCTGATCTGTCGTTAAACACCAACACAACACAACAGGTATGCTATTATAAGTGATTCGACTGTCACGAACTACTGCTATACGAGATGGTATTTTACTAATGCGCCAAAGCAGGAATGGCCATGGGATTAGCGACGCTCCTGTTATAAGCAATTTCCTCTTATAAGCAGTCCTGTTATAATGATTCTGACTATAGTTCTTTGCCCGGTGTAGGGTTTTCTGGATTAGAGATCCTTTTGCAATGTACTGAGATGTTTTCTGCACACCCAAATAAATATTTTGACACCTCATTGATTAAAATCGGGTCATTACTAAGAAGTTGTCAACCTACTCGTGTTCATCTTTGAAATTGTGGTCACACGATTTGGTACTGAGTAAAGTAGGAAATGAGCTTCAAAATTTATGGCTTTAAAACAAAGTAACTTTTGAACCAATAAAGATATCATAAAAATTTTATAAAGTATTGTGCTTATGAGCATAAGCTCCTTCATTTAAGACTAGTTTAAGTGCATAAAACAGCATTTGAAATTTTCACTAAAGTGCTTAAAGTTATGATTGTAGTACAAAAAGGCATTGAACTCTGAATAAGATGATTCTTTCATTCAAGATACTCATCCATCCTTGGTCAATTGTATTTGTCAATTTCGATGGATTTGTTGTAAAGTTACAAATACAGAATGTATGCACTGAAAAGATTTCTTGCACTTATTGAACAAAAGGCTAGCTGTATTATTACAATCACATATGCATCAATGAAATTTTGTTACCATTGAAACAATTATATCACGTCTACTTATGTCAGAAAAGAAATGATGTTTCATTTTCATGAATACCTACTTGTTTTAATCAGAACTTTACTATTTCCAAAGATGCAATAGATGTTCTGATTGATTTCTTTCATACTCATCAGATCATTATAGAACTCTATGTATTCGTAAGACCATGTTGTTGTACATTTCAAAAATGGCTAGCATTGGAGAGAAACATAGGATGATGTGATCCTTGGTACTTCAATCCTTTTGACTCATTAAAACAATCACAATTGTTCCATGACATCCTGATATTAGGAGAAGACATAAGTGAGCAAAATGATGTTCTGTGCAATTTACAATGTTCCAAATCTGGAGAACCATTTTTCAAAGCATGAACTTAATTTTTTTGAGGTCAGTTTAAGTTTCAATGAATTTCAACGAATGAGCGATACAATTTCAGTCAATCATCCAGAGCAGAGCAGCTTTACTATTGAGGAGCACATGAGTTCAAATGTGAACAGAGCTAAAAATAAAACAGGTCCAAAGGGAACATAGCTAAAAATAAAACAAACAAAAACGTGGCTTGCAAATCAGAGAGCTCCTGAGCCGACATAACATGTCAACATCTCAGACAATTCATTCGGTCCTTGACTGACATTTGCTATTCGTTCAAGAGCTGGACAGTGCCAGAAGATTGAGAAGAAGAAGCAAAACAATATGTATTATGTTTCATCAGTGTTCACACTGATTTTAGAAGAGAAAATTTTTCATTCGGAGCTCAGTCTCCTAGGCGTTGAAGCTACTGGCTTGTGATGAGACTCAGTATGGTCTCTCAATATATGTTTTTTATTGTAGGACAGAATGAACATGAGTGATCAAATAGCCCTGCTGCAAGAATAATTATTTGTTTACAGAATATATGTCTAGCGCCCAGGGCAGATAAGTGGGAAGTCACTCCTTGCGATTTCGAGCTACGGCTGTTTTTAACTATTTTCTGACTCAGATACCAAATTTTTTTTTTTTTCATAAAACAAAAATTTAACCTTTTTTAACCTGAAAAAAATAAAAAATAAATTTGGTACCTGAGTTGGAAAATACATGTAGTTGAAAACTGCCATAGCTTGAAATCGCCCGGCACAACTTCAGACTCATTTGCCCTGGGCACAAGACATATATACAATAGAAATCCACAAACTGGGTACAGGATTTCAGTTCCATATGCTAGCGGCTCACAGACCCCATAACCCTGCGGATTGTCAAGACACCACTGAGGACACATGTTAGATATCTCTTTCCATCTCTTTCGGTCTCTTGTCTGAATTTGGGTTGTGGCAAGAACTGTGATAATTACTTCCTTCATAAGATATGCCTACCAGTTCATACCTCTTCAGTTCTATCATGGAGATATACCATCTTTACATTTGCATTCTGCTTCTTTGATGAGATTTTGTTAATTTAATTGTTGATCAGATAAGTCAGAATGAGACTGATATTTTCTTTTAATGATCATTATGAATTATCATTATTCTGCGAGACAGAACTTAGTCTGTTTGTCTCATGAGCAATGTCCAATTGATTTTGAATTTAATTGTGGACTGTGTGGAGATTATTTTCAAAGTAATCGTAATGAGTTTTCAAGGACTTTGGTATCCTGAACAGAGGGATTTTTTTTGGTACTTTGTATGACAGTTTTGCATGACCTGTCATTTCAAACCAGACCGTAAGAATGAAAGCAGGATTGTTGTTATCAAGCCATTAGTATTTTTTAATGTAGAAAGTTGCTTTGATTGGAGACACCATTCTTTTTTTTTTTTCATTCAAGGAAAGTGTAGATCTTTGTATTTGATATAAACTTATTGATGTATTAGAAAAATTCCTATCATTTGAATTTTTTTTCTTAAGGGAGGGGGGAGGGGGGGGAACATCCTGAAGGTGATGTTTTTCTTTACTATTAAAGAAAGACTATTTTAACCTTTTCCATTGAATTTCGCTTGTTCAGATTAGAGGAAGATCATGAAAAAAATTGACTTTTTCATACGGTTGCCATAGCAATGTCGCCATCTTGGATTTTGGCACTTAAAATGACACTTTAGAATCTATATTCCTTGGCAAAATTTCAACAGAACTTGATGAAACGTGGTGAACATGTTGTTTGCCGTAATATCTAAAAAGTGACATATTTTCAGTTCTTCCTATGTAATAAAAAATTTTCTGGAAATTTTCGAAAATGCCATGTAACGTAAATTCAAATTTTGCCGTTTTCATAGTAAAAACCTATTTTTCCCTAAAACTTACCAACCGAATGGGAGAGGCATGTGTACGTTTTTTGGTCTTGTTGTGGAAATGATAGAAGCCAGATTTGGTTAGAATTGGTGTGGAAACAAAAAAAAAATAGTGTCAAAAAACTGGGTTTTGAGAAAAATGCATTTGAAGCTTTTTTTAGCAAAACTTTGACAAGGAAAGTTTTTTGTTCGGCTGTCAGCTTTGGAACAGCCCTTTTTTACATACTAGTCATCTTCCCATGACTTCTGTGTCTCTTTTTGCTGTTTTCTAGCTTTCTGGGCATATCTTTTCTCGAATTTTGCTCCCTACTCCCCATCATTATAACGGCTCCCATAGAGTCACTTCAGAGTCCTTGAGGGCCTATATGTGCCTCCCGTATCTTTTTCTGTCCAAACCAAGAGTTTCTTTACTATGGCATATAGTCCACAACTGAGCTCTAAAGCAGCAGAAAGAAAGGAAAATTTCATTATTTATAGGACTTGGATGTTCATTTTAGAACGCCTGGTGAAAGCTCACACTGATAATCTGCGTGATCAGCAGTTTTTTCACCTCAGAATGGTCTTCCAGTGTCCATTCCTGGCACAGGGGCTCGAGATATTGCTAGAAGAGGTCATAATCAAGTGTTTTATGCACTTTTTGCCTATATGTAATCAAATAGTGAGATCCACAACTGCGTGTAGCATCAAGAGGGAGCCAAATCCTGGCTGACAGCGGGCTAGGGCTACCGTTGAATAACCCTGGGTCAAACACATTAAAATGGACAAATCCGCTTGTTGATACCATTTTTATACGCAGGGCTTTTAAGAGAAAACAAAAACCCAAAACTGCAATTTTTTAGCAAAATTTGTATTTCAGGCGAGGCACCCTCCCCCCCTTAGATATTGAGATGGGTTGTTTACGTTGTAGTTTCTTCTGTAGGAAAGTTTTGGATGATTGTTGTAAGAGTTTTAGTATGCGTTTATGATTGCAGTGATATGAGACATTCACAAGCCACACACCCTACATTTTACTCCTCTTACCTTTTTTTTGCTTCTAGCTCTTGCTGTGACTTTTTCCTCTCACTCCCACGCTCTCTCTCTCTTTCTATGTCTCATATTTCTCTTTATCTCCTGATTTTTCTCTCTGTCTCTTTATCACTCTCTCCCTTTCCGTCTCACATTTGTGGGAAGTTGCTAATATGTTACATGCAATCAACCATTCTATACAGCTCAATAAACAAAAGACAAGCATTGAATGAATATATACAAATGTGGACAGAGCTAAGGGTGGTACCGGGACTTGATTTGTAGGACACAGATTAATCAGCTGTGCTCATGTCTATAATTTTATTCTCTGAAAATACATGTGCACTGAATTTCAGTGTCATATATCATTTTATCTTTATTTTTTGATTGCTGTTTTCTCATCACTAAATAATGAATAAATACTCACACACCAGAGTTTCACTTTTCATTTTCTTTTTTTTTTTTTTGCTATGTATATTCAAACTGTTTGTGCACTTGGGTTTCTTTTTAATAAAAAATATTTATATAATTAGAGCTGTAACTGGTCCATGCTTTTCCTTTCTTTTTAGTTGATACAATATTCCCTTGTTTATCGTGGGTTCACTTTTCGCAGCTCACTTGGAATTCTTTTTTTTACATATACATGCATATGTATTTCTGTATAGCAGGGTGTGCCGTTATAAATAGAATATTGTACATGACATACTTTTTGCTAGCTGAGGGGAGCTAACCAGGTAAGTTACACTAGAGAGGGTTGATAGCAACAGCATGGGGGAGGTTTATAAAGGTTTAAAATGTATGTAAATAACAAAATAAACATAGCATCCCTACTTCGCAGATTTTCACTTTTCGTGGGCATTCCTGGAACCTAGCACCCATGATAGACGAGGGAAGACTGTATAGTCTTTATGGTTTTGTTGATTTATTATTATTAGCTTGAAAGAATTTACTATCCAGAGGCCTGCCTGTGTTGTTAAATACATTCTATTAAATGCATTTGGGGCTCACATAAATTTTACCTTCAGGCATTTTCTGTTGATTTCTATAAGGTATAGCTTTGTTGTGGTAGAGATAGTGGAGTTTTGAATATAAAATTGTAATAGGAAGTTGGACTGAGTAATACTGTACTTCCATGTGTGAATCAATGCCAGTGAAAAATGTGCATGCATTAAATTAAATCATGTTCACTAATTTGTATGCTATTTTTTTTGTATTTTAAATATAGTGAAATCTGCATATGCATGATCTTGTATTATTTGAATTCAACAGATATATATAAGGCATGACCAAGAACTGTGAAATGGAGAAGTGACAAATAGTAATGTTATTGTTAAAGATTGCAGCTTATGTGTACTAGATAAGTAGATTGCGTTACTGAATGTGTTATTAGCCATCTGTTATGTTATTGGTCATAAATATGAGCAGTGCCATGAGGGCAAAAATACTTGAATGTCTTGTATAAAACACATGAAAATTGATTATTAAAAAACTGACAGCACATTTTGCTTGTTTTTTTTTTTCTCATTTTTTTTCCTGTTTTTTTTCTTTTTTTTTTTAAACAATCTATTATTAAGTAACATCATGGAAATGATGGTACATTTATATTCATGTATAAAGAGGTCGTTGTGATTGAGTGGGAATTAGGCGTATGCAAGTTGACTGTAACTTACAGTTAACATTTGTCTCGCGGCCAGTCGGAATGAGATGTAAGTCGCTGGGCTAGAACTGAGAAATTGGGCTTTGAATCTGATGAGGCTGTCAGACATCGAAATTTTTTTATTGCAGAAATTGAAAGTCTATTCATTTCTGACCAACACAATATCGGTCTTATCCTGGATTTATAAATATTACTTTATTAAAATCAGCATTTTATAAGGTAGGTATGTAGATTTATGCATTTGACCGTTCATTTAAATTTGTTTTTCTTGGAATTTCAGTCATTACTGGGGGATCCCCCCTTATCTCTTTAAATTGCAATATCTCTTGTTAGAGTAGAGCTGGCTCAAATCTTTTTTCACCACCTGAAAGGGTATGAAATAAGTTTTCACCTGATACCAAAAACCTGATATGGTGAAAATTCGACATATGTCTCATTTTGTCTGGCTGCGAGACATTTGACTGTGATGTAGAAGAAAAGCGTTTACAACGTATTTGTTTTCCTACAAGACAGATAACAAACAGCTAATAATGAATTTATGACATAAAAGATTATAGAAGATTAAAATAAACATTTTATTGTGAAATTTATAAAACAATTTATTGTAAATTAAAATTTCACAGTTATCTGCATTTTCATGTTAAAAGAAATGTTTGTATGATATATTTATATGTATATATACACATATATGTAAGAAAAAGGCATATGGCGATAATAGAAAAGGTTTTAATAAAGCAGTGGAAAGACAGCAAATTAGTCTACATCAAATCACTTAGAACTGGGAATAGTTTTTGTGGAGAATTTTAGTTCTTTGGAAATGACTAACAGAAACAAAAAGGAGGACCTACATGTTAGAAAAAATAAAAGAGAAATAATTTTTTTTAAAAATTAAACAAAATTTATTTTATCATATGCTACATGTAAGTGTAATATATCAATGTTATCAGAAAAAAGAAAAATGTGGAATTCCAGAATGTGAATACACATAAGTAAATCAATAAAATAATATTATCTGAACACAAAGGTACATGTATGTTATTTGTTTTCACAAGTTTAAGACATTTTTGCCATTGTTGAATCATGCAATTTTGATATTTTTTCTCTCTAAGATAAGGAAGAACACAAAGCAAACATTTCACTTCATCTCTCGTAGCCTGACAACCTTCCTCCATCTGGCGTGGTGTTCAGCAAATCGTTGTGTGGTCACTAGAGAGAGACTGGTCTATTCTTTGATTGTTGTTTGTTTTTCTTAAGCTTTTCAATCCTGAGAAAGTAGCAGATTTAAGAGGCTGCCTGCTTTTGCTGAGAATTTTTGTGGGCAACAATTTGGAATTTAGAAATTTTGCCCAGGCAGTGACACTCCGCCTACTCTTCATCGATTTTGAACTGCCAAGAGTTCTATAATGTGCATAATGTACACACAAAACCTCTGAAATATATTCGCCCTTATCCAAGAAGGCTAACGTCAGGCTTCCCTACCCAGAGTCTGCCAGGGAACCATTGAGTCACTGAAAAAATGCAGGTTTTCGATCTTCGCTGTTCTTTGATATTGGCCGTCTGTCTTTTTTGTTCTGTCTTATATCCATCTTCATTTTCCTGATATATTACCTTGAGTAATCGATTCTGCGAGGCTTTTCTTGTTTTGAAATGACCGTGCATGATTATTTAATCACACAAAGAGAGTCAGAAATTTTGTTCAAAGACAGTAAATGAACAGACATTTAAAAAATAATGTCCATTGGTCAGGGTGATAAATCAAGCTTATAAACAATCATAAAAAAATATTTCCTTCTTTCATTGTCTTTCTAGGTATAGCCATGATGATAATGTACATCAGACAATCATAGCTTATAATATTTATGCATTGAAGGTCCCAGAACGAAAAGCTCCTAAGTCTTAGTTCACAAAATTTGAACTAAAGTTGAGAAAGCCCTAATGAAGAAAATAATAATTAAAAAATGAGGGATTAACAGTCTCATAATTTTAGGTGTAAGCATCCAAATACCATAAAATATGAAATTGATAATAGGCCTAATTAGAATACCATATGAACTAAAAAAAAAAAATGTTTTCTTTCCAATATAAATTCTCTCAAAACAGATCCGTACCGTCTTTTCTTGTTGGGGTCTTCCATTTCTGTGTTCATCCACTTGGCGGTGATAATAAGTTATAAAAGGTCATAAAATCATCAATAATTATGTTTTTTTCAATTTCATTTCACTATTCACCGAAGTGCAATGGCCACTGTGGTAATTTGCGAAAGATCTTTAAGACATCTGCAATTTGTTTTCTTTCTACCAATATCCAAATAGATATCACAGTGGCTATCATAAGTTACGAAACATCGTAAAACATCTCAGTTTCGATTCACTTCTTTGTATGATCAATTTGTAAGTATATATATATTATATAAAAGATCACCAGAAACCAGTTCACACTATTTTCATGCATTTCTTTATTCATCCACTATACACTTTGTCTAAGTTTATTATTATAAAAAAAATGATAATTATGAGCAGTGAACAAGCTCGGTTCACTGTAGTGTAAATACTATTCAATGTGAAATGGAAGCGAATATAACTATACAAGAATAGAAGAATATGGATGATGGACTTTAGTAGAGCCACCTGTCTACACAGGAAAATGGTGGCCTTTTATATTTATTAATATTACAGATATTGCTTTTATCTTAAAAATTAAACGTGGTTTAAAAACATACGTTGATTTATTACAACCCACTGGTAATATCATGTTTCAGGACAAAAATCGTACCAACTTTTTTTTTTTAATATGATAGTTAAATTTTAGGTGATGAATATGGAGAATAAAATCGATATTATAAGACTTTACTAGAGACGCCTTATACATAAAAAGTAAAATTATTATTTACATTTGTCGGCTAAACCTTAAAATGATATGTTGTTTGAAATTATACATGTAGGTTAAATTACTGCAACCCACTGATGATATAACATCATTGAAGCGCAAGAGGCGTATCAAACAAGTTTAGCATGATAGCAAAATTCTAATTAGTTCTATAATACAGGTGTGTAATGTGAAACGGTTCTGATGACAAACTTCAATATAAAACTTGTAAAATTTTTCATCATTAGAAGAGTATGACCAAATGAGAAGAAACTTTTATATAGGGCATAGCAATGATTTGTTTGTCTATTTATTTATTTATGTAGTATTTATTTTTTTTATTTATCTAATTATTCACGTATTTGTTCACTTATTTATTAATTATTTATCTGTCAATTTATTACCTATTTACTTGTTACAATCTGATCGCATTTATGTGAATATTTATTTCTTTTGGATATCACATAATGTCAGCCTTTGTTGACGATCATTTTCCGCTAATTGTGAAGTTTAGGAAGGGACCTGTATATTTCCAAATGGTGGCAACTATCGTCATGTTATCATCATAATAATGATTATTTTTCAAGATATTCGAAGTTAGCATTTCTTTCTCCTCTTTTCCCTTATCACCACCTCTAATTGTAAAAACAGACAGCTAAATTTTTTTTTTTTTTAACCACACAAAAAATAATAATGTAAAAAAATATATATATAAAAAGTAATGTTAGAAAGTTTACAGGGTTAAAATTTCGTAATAACAGAAATGGCTTAAGTTTTGTTGCAGCTAATGCTCATATTTCTTTCATCTTTCTAGTCTCATTTTTGTTCCATTTTTGCCTCCTTTTTTAAAAACACGAACTGTCTAGCCGTTGTCTGCATTTCCGGTGCTGCCGCCATCTTTATTTTCGCTCCATCACCATGGCAACGCTTCCTGTGCGCACCTCTTCGATGAACTTCACTTCTCGAGCCAGCTGGCAGTTAGCGCAAGGGTAGCAGAAGTATTCGTAAAGACAGTCTTGGCAGATAGAGCCCTGAAATGATAATGATTTATAGTTGACACATGTAAAGTACCTGTTCATGCAGAATCGGATTCATTGCTTTTACGTTACGTTCATATAGATCTACGTCTTTCAACCTTCTGGTGGAAGTTATAACGATCATTCATTGCACTTATTAACAGACATGTCAACACAGATTATCTCCAACGGCTGGAACCACGGAAATATTAGCGATGACAGTTGGCAAACACAGAATAATTTTTTTAATACAGACAATTAATTGTATTTGAGCAACTAGAGTAAAACTAAGAAAATGAGATTCATAACAATGATCCATTTTGACCGCCAGCCAAGTAACATTCCCTTTGCCAAGTACAAGAGGTACATGTATCCCCTTTCTCTTGTTATTTGAAACATAAGTAATAGAAAATTCTGACAACTTCATTGTGTGAAAAAAATATTCGGTTTTGTTTGTTTGTTTATTTGCTTTTAATCCATTTGTATGAATGTTTATTTTTTAATTATGTTTTAAGATTAGACACGTCATCAGCCGGACCAGGGATCTGAGACCAAAGCCAATCGAGGACAGATGCACTGTGTTTGCACCATTAGGGTTAAGTTAAACATTATGGACTGTTTTACTCACTTCGATATGTTGTTCCGTCCTCACTCTGGTCCTCATGGCAGAGAGAGCCATCGGCATACAGCAGGGCAGCAGAATGAACTCCTGCAGTTTACTGGCTGTCTGCATTTCCAGGCAAATCGCGCAGAACGTGCCGCACAGACCTGGAGGAAGGGGAAACCGTCGGTTATTATATAAGCTGCATACGGTCTTAAGATAAAGACTGAATGAGTTGAGTTATTTATTTGTTATAATGTAACGCCATTGTTTCAATGATTTATTTATTTATTTGTTTGTTTTAGTCTTACAATCAAGTACTTAATTATTCAACGATTTAATTAACACTCAATCAATAAACTAAGCAAGCAACCAAGCAAGCAACCAACCAAGCAACCAAACACCAACCAAGCAAACATGCAAACAGGCAAGCAGGCAAGCAACCAATCAAACAACCAATCAACCAATCAATCAACCAATAAACCAACAAAACAACCAATAAACCACCCAATCAATCAATCAGTCAATCAATCATTGTCAATCTATCAACAAACCACTCAATTAATCAACCGATCAAAAACGGAAGTCAAATATGCGATCAGTCGACCAATCAATCATTCTATTGATCAATAGATTAATTTACAAATCGATCATGTAACTTTAAAATCGATCTGTGTATAATAAGCAAGTCAGAATGTAAGAATAATGGACAGATAACGTCTCCAAGACCTGTCAGTTCTGGCCTTTACCAAGAAAGATATAGTCCAATGAAGAACACCACCACAATCAAAGACAGTCAGGCTAGAACAGAGTCGTGGCCCAGAATTTTGAAATGGCCCATTAGAAATCTAAAAATGTGTTTTGTTTCTTATTGTCTATGTGGAAAGATTCTACAATAATAATAATAATAATAATACGTATAATAGATCTTGCTAAAATATTACGAATTTTGAAATATCTTTATCCTTCTTTACAAACTAAATTAAATAGGGGTTATATGAGATTGTAGCTAGTTCTGTTATCTGATTGTGATGACTGGAAATTTTAGTAGTGTTATTCATTTGTAGTGACGCAAAAATTTAGATGTACTGATAATGTAAAAATTTTAGATTTTTTATTTGATTTCAGTAATGAAACTTTGTTGCCTTATTTGTTTTTTTTATATTGGGACAATGTAAAATTTTAGTCACGTTATTTGAAAAAGCTGCTTTGCAGAGGGGGTCTTACATATGGTTATATCGCTGGTACAAGCGCACAGTCCTGAGTTCCATGGCCGTTTCTGCTGGTAGGCTGAGTTGACAACCACTGTATGAGAGGATACAGGCTGGGTGGTGGTCACTGTCGACTGGGAATGATCAAGCAAATTATGTCCATGAAAAGGTATTTAACAACATGGCTCGTGTCCAGTTAAAATGCGTCTTTACGTCGCTGGACCTGAGCGGAGATGTCGGGGGGTTGAAAGTGATGAAGGTGGTCTGATATCGATGTTTCCATGTAGCAGAAATGGAGAGAATATACATCTCTGAATAAGAAAATTTAGATTTATGTATGGGAAGCTTATAACCATGTTGTGAGTTGAATTTCTGGATGCTAGCCTTTCCTGTAGTGGTTCTCCGTTGGGGGGGGGGGGGGGGGGGACCTCTTATTTTGGCTCAAAATATTGAATAAGGATTCGAGAATTCTCTCACAATAATATACAGATTTATGGGATAATCTGATTTTTCATCGCCTTTGTCCCGATTTTAGCCGGTGCCGTGGAATCATCCCCTGTTTCTTCAACTTTCATATACCTTTCGCTGGCTCAAAACTTTTTTTTTTTTAACCACATAAAAGTGTTTGAATTAAGGTTTTACGTAAAAGTAATCACTCAATTTGATGGAAAATCAAGATAGAAAAGAGATGGAAGGTCAACATCCGGGAATGGACAGGTATGAAGATGGATGATACCATGAGGATAGCAGTGAGGCTTGAGGAATGGATGGAGAGAGCTGGTCTGGTTGTCAAGTCATCCGTGTCGTAACGGTCCCTAACATTGCAGGTGACAGTGAAGGTGAAGAGCCTTACTTTACCATGTGGAGAAGAATTTGTGTGACAAACTGAAGGAGTGATGTTCTATAGTGAGAGATAACATTCCAACAAAGGGTATTAATGTTCTTTACATGATCAATGTGAGACGTCTTTAAAAAAAGGGAAAAGGGAGGGGGGGGGGTGGTCTTTGTTTGTTTACGAGAATAGTTTTCTAAATATTTGATATTTTACTATAGCCTCCCTTTTTCCCATTTTTTAATCTGTCAAGGCTGCCCAGTTGAGGGCATATTAATTTGAGTTCATTTGTTCACGTTTAACATACATGTTTTAACGAAAGAACATTATATATTAACATTTCGATGAGAGGCAGCACTGGACACATTTCTCAACCAATTGAACTGCTCATCTTATTGGTGCACGTCACAGACTGGCCCAGAAAACTCCCCACTGCTTAGGAAAGAACAATCACTCTGACTGTCTAACATTTTGGCATGTATCTTGTATAATAATTATGTACCTCTAACACAAAGCTAAACTAGATAAAATGAAAAAATAAGTGAGGAGAGGAAATGCAAACAGAACGAAGTAGGCTAATCAGATTCAGATTCCAGCTTTTAGAAAACTGGAGGTTTTGATTACTTCCCTTTTGGAATCGATGGAACTAAGCTTTGGGCATGTTCTTATTTGTATTTCCGTACTTCCTTAACATTGGAAAAATGAGCTGTAGCCTTGTATATTATATGGTAAAGTGCATAACATACACACAGAGACAAAGATATGAAATAGACTTACTACAATAAATGCATTTTCACTCCTAATTTACAGGTCTATATGTAGGAAAAGGGAGAAGTAAATACTAAATATAGACTTACACTGCTGTACTCGTAACGATGAGCCATTTTGTCTCAGAATCTGTGCAGAAATAACAAAACAAAATATATGTTATTATATGATATATATGTATAGAGAGACAGCATACAATTTCATTACAATATCCTTCAAACATGACCGCCAATTTATTTTTGTTTCGTCCTGACATAGTCTATTTATTAAAACACTAGGTACAGTCTCTGAAAGATGTGAAATCGTTTCTAAGGAGCTGTGCAAACAAGGAAGTCTGACAAAAAATAGAAGTACTGGTAAGGAAAATAATTATGATAGTTATGTGATGTTCATATTTTCATATAGCAGAAATTGGGAGAATATTCATCTCTGAACAAGAACACATTAGTTATATAGGCATCTTACAAGCATATCAAGGTGCGCACAGACCTCTGCTAGATGATAGAATGAAATCATATTACATATGGAAATAAAAATAAGAAACAGTAATCTCCATTAAAAGATTAGACACAATGTAGTAAGTTATTGGTTCGCAGTGGAAACGCTGAAGTGCAGATAGCTTGAATTTGATTTCAATGACAACATGGAGACAGCCGGTCTATTTTCTCGCCAGAACAGATTTCAAAGCGAGTGCCGCCAGATGTCCCTTCAATCAACAAATTTGTAAGATGATGCATTTCAAACCGAATCTCTCCCAACAGGTGGATATGATACAATGAAAAAAAAAAAAAAAACAACCGCTCAGCAGTCATGCCATTGTGTTAACGTTTTTCTTTTCTTTCCTTTTTTTGGTTTTTGTTTTTGTTTTGTTTTGTTCTTTTCTCTCATTTTTTTCTACCTTCTTTTTCTTTTCTTTCTTTTTCCTGTTCTTTTCTTTCTTCGCTCTTCATTCTTTCCTTGTTTCCCTTTTCCCCATACTTGTATTCAGTTCCATAAAAGAATTCTCATAATATCCATTCACTTAAAAAAGGGCTGATTTTTGAGATTTTTCATTCATATCAGGACAACTGACGTGCCCAATTGAACAGCTTGCCATAGCTGGGGCGTCAGCAAAGAAGGGTCCATTGTAGACGACAGATGACCATAACATTAATAACTGCAGGTATAGCGAAGCATATTATTCCTTGCTATTATGCTCATATTATGTGTCATCCACTTTCCATATAAAACGTATAACAATAACGAGAAAAGCTAAGGTTTTCAACACCAGGAGTATTTTTGGGAGAAGTAAGCTATCCCTGTCACGACTCATTCAGAAGATTAAATTGTCGGATTTCTGATATTACAAATTAGTGTATATGGCACTGATCTTCGGCAGTTTTAACCTTTTCTATGTGAATCATCAATACAGCCCATAATAATTAATGTTCGATGAGCCATCTCAGATACGGACAATAATTATAAAGTCCCTACATTTGAAATGAATTAAGAGTTGTAGTGAAGCTTTACAAAATAGTGCTTATTCTAACCTTAGGATGAGCAGTAAGAAGAATTTAAATTTAAGCGCTTATGGATTTTCGTGCCTAAAATGTTAATAATATCGCAAGTCACTAAAGTAATGATAGAAAGCAATAATATTTCTCAAAAATAATATAAAAAACATAATGCAGCAAAGACAGGTGTCAATTAGTGAATCAATCTCGTGCTGAACAAAATCTAATCATTTTATAAGAATGTAGGTTACATTTAGATCACTTTGATAAATTCTGATCTGGCATCAGCAGAAAGCAAAGGGGAAGTCACATCCATCCATCCATCCATCCATCCATCCATCCATCCATCCATCCATCCATCCATCCATCCATCCATCCATCCATCCTATCTATCCATTCATCGATCTATCTATCCAAAATTCATCCATCGATCTACCTATTTTGCCTCCCTTGCCACTCACCACTCCCTTTCCCCTCCTCCTTTCAGTCTAGTTCACTAGAAATTCAACGTTGAAATTCAATATAACTTTGCATCTTTTGACATGAAACAAGTGTATGATATTATATTCTTTTAAATCAAACTGGTTTTGTTGTTGTTGTTGTTGTTGTTGTTGTTGCTGTTTTTTCAATTTTCATTTTTTTCTTCATCTCAGTTTGGTTTAGTATTTGTTTTCCTCAAAATGGTTAACATGAGTTAGGCAATGATCGTTTAAGCGTGACAGTGTGACACTGTAAGTTATTATACAGGCTTTCAAACGTGACGGACCACCTTTCACATGGTAAACAGGGGAGAATTACAGCAGTCAAGTGGAACGTCAACACAGTTGGTAAGGCAGGTGAATGACTTTCAGTTCACTCCTCACTGAGCGAAACTAAAAGTTCAGCCATTTTGGCGATTTTCTGCGTTAGCCTAGAAAAATAACGGAAAGTAGTAAACAGACCCGGGCAAAATTTCCAAATTCCAAGTTTCTACTCACAAAAATTCATGTCACTAAAAAAACAGGGCAGCACATAAAACCGAGATAATTTTACTTTGTTGGATTGAAAGGCTATATATACAATAACATACAAGTGTTAAAATTAAGTAGCTCAGTATGCTGTCTAGAAGTGCAGAAATGCTTGAATATTCAGAAATATTTTGCAAGGAAGACTGGAGACAATAATTTTGGCGAATTTCTGCAAGTTGCCTAGAAATGTAATGTACAATGGCATATATAATCATAGCTCATTATCTTTTCTGGGCGTCCAGTTATGCTTAGAGATGCAAATTAATAATTTTGGAATTTCTATCCTGGTTCAGAAGAACAGCCAGAACAGTAGCGAAGTGTCGATTATTATGCTTTCTATCAGTGCAAGAAATAGTTACGTTCGAACATGCAACTATATTGTGCCTCATCAACTGTGAAGGAAATTTTATTTGAGGACAAGAAGTAAAAGTTATCTTATCTTACGGAATCTTATCTTATTTTATGTTATCTGATCCGAAAACATTTCGGCGGGGGGGGGGGGGGGGGGGGGGGCAGGGGCC
>JBCEWB010132542.1:0-11172 GCA_039654565.1 Peronia peronii | reverse complement strand
TTTTTTCACACACAGAAAGGGAAATGGATAAGCTTAACTTTGGTACCAATAACTCCATATGCTCAAAATCTGACGAGGGCCTGATTTCATCATGTCGCCCCTCATATTTATTACCTCACTGATGTACTCATGGACATTAAATCTGCACAGTTTGGGCAGGTGTCCATTGAGACCCAATGCCATCAGAAAGCCAGCAAACTCATTGGAGAGCTCCTTGGGTCTGTTGTAGATGATCCAGGCAGATTCCACCTGCGTTGAGTCTGCTATTCGCAGGCCTGCGGCCACGCCGTTGTGAAACTGTGGCCACATCGACATGTTGGTGGGTACATCAATACGAGTCAGATCCACAGTGGTATTTCTGGAGAGGAAAGAAAAAAGTTTCAACATATGTTGAATATTATTTAATATACTGATGGAACAAAATACTTACTTTCAACCCTCTAATGTAACCGTCTAAATCTCCAGTTGTCTAATATCATCTGATCAATTCTTAAATATAAGTCAACTACATTAGTGTGAACAATTTCTATGCTACCATTCACGATATCATTTGCGACAGATCAAAGAAACAAATCTGAGTGGTAAACACCCTTGACCACAATTATAATATGAAGGAGGATTTTCCGTAGGTGACCAATGAGACAATAGCTGGACAAATAATGAGTATCACAACTGCAATAAGATGATGGACTAACACCATGTGCTGGAATAATTTCAAGGACACAATATTCCAAAACTGACAATAATCCATAATTTTCTATGACGTTCTTTTATTTTTTTTTTTTTAAATTTTTCACTATTTCATGATATACTGTAACATTACAGAACTGTATTTGAGCATCTTGGATTAACTAGGTGAAATCTTCAAATGTAGCGGTTTCTCCTTCCCCATGTGAACATCTGTTCATGAGGGTTTCTTTACCTGGGTGGTGCTCGGCCAGTCAGACACAGCTTTGGTATTGGTACAGTTTCAGTCAGTAGTGGCTGACAGGTATGCAGAGTGAAGATTCCTCTGTAAAATGGGCAAACAAAATCTGTACAACATGTTAAATTTAAGAATTTCATTTCTTTGGGGGGGGGAAAAAATACTAGTTTCTAACTGTGAACAATAACAAATTCACACTCAGTCCTGTTGGAAAGATGATTTATCTCTCGACTTCACGGTAAATTCAGCGTGGAACCAACAATTATGACATAAACACCATTAGTTGTAATACTATTTAATAAAATAACAAAATGTTGGACAACATCTGTTGGATGGGAGCAGAAACCATGACAACTCAGTGGAGAGACTTCAGATCTGTCCAAAAAGCAAATGTCAGTTACAACCTAGAACTGGTTCTTACAAACAGTAAAAAAAAAAATTATTCATTGGATCTGGATGTGGCCAAACATCAACTACATGTACTTCAATTTCTTAAACTGCTTCTCCTTTGACATAAAGCCTCTTTTGGTTTACGGCATTGTTATTTTTTTACCCTTTTTTATAGTTTAAGACAATGGATTTCTGAAAACCCTAATTACAGACCTGCCACTTTGCCAACCCCAAAAATCAGTATCCTAACTCTCAAAAATCTGAATTTGGCCGAAAAAATCGGAATCATACAAAACAATGATGTAATATTACAGCCAATCATGTTTAGGCTTAAAATCTAGTCTAGATCTAGAGATTTATATCCCATGTAGATCTAATTCTTAAATTAGTACTTCAGTAATATTAATACCCTATTATTTCTGAATAATAACAAAATAAATAAAAAGACTTAGACCTTCATCTAACTGATCGAAGTCTACTGTAACACCAAATCAACCCACCCTAAGGAATAAAAATACGTCAAAGATCTAGACTCTAGATCTAAACAAAGGAGCCGTTGGCGGTTGTACAAAGCATGTGAGTTGGGCTTGCCGCGAGAACCGAAAGCTTGCCTATTCCTGATGTAGATCTAGTTGGAACTAGATATTATAAATTTAGCTCTTTAACGGACAAGGCAGTAACTAATGAAAGTCGCTGGCTGAGACGGTAGCGATTGCAAGACAGAGAACCAAAACACGAGTTCACAAGGCAGACGCGAGGTAAACTTAAAATATCATCCGGCACTTCCAGGGAAATAAAATCGAGACAGTTCAAAACAGGCACGGCCAGGCCAATGTCGGTGAAACAAAACAACAACAAAAAAATCAGAATACAGTGCAGCGAATCGGAAAAATTGGAAGGACAGGAATTTGTGGGGGAAAATCGGAATATTCCAATAAAATCGGAATAAATGACAGTCTCCAATTAAAGCTGATTCTGGACTTGGAATAGCCATGGAACTTTCTAATGCTTCATGCACATGTTCCTACACTTGCTGATCCTTGACTTTTAGTTGATGTTTTTGGCCTTTGATGTTTTTGGATATTTCAATTACGATGTGTAAATTTTATTCTTTTTGTTCTCCATCTGATGCATAGGTTACTGGATTTCAATGACAAAAGAAGATCACTATTTCAGAGATTATTAAAAGCATCCAATTGGCCACAGTAAGTGGGCCAAGTAATAATAATAAAAAAAAAATTACCATAAAACAAAGACAAAAGATAAATAAATGGATAAAGAAAAAAGTAAGTGCCCAACCTTCCAACTGGGAGTGCCATAGTTCTGATACACGTTGCCAGCAAGGCCTTTTCCTGCTCCTCGATGAAGTCGTGGTCGCTGACTTCAGGTCTCTGTTTGATTGCCACCACTACTGGTCTCGCCGACTGCAGCAATCGCCGCACCTCCTGTAGTCGTAAGTCTTTAGGGAATCTCAGCCTCAGAACCTGTGCACAGAACCAAATCAATCATGCCTAACATTGGACTTGAGTTTGGGTTTCACATTTAGTGTCACATCAGTACAATATTTTAGTACTGAGCAAACATAGTGCAGGTAAAATGAACAACACAAGAGTGTGCATATCATTGCTCAACCGATCATTAGAGCATGAATAAAATATTAAACCAGTGATTATAACAGATCATATAATATTACATGTATGTACTTAAGTGTGTATTTAGCACTATAACTGTATATGGATTACTGACAAAAACCTACAAATAAACAGAGGGGAAGATTCAATAACAGAATAAGGGACATAAATTATGTTCTTCTCGTAAGTACTATATGTGATCCTCTAGCTCAAAATGAGTCATAAGACAAAAATTTTGGAATTTGAGTTATATGCATGTCTTTAAAGTGAATAATTTAAGGATGATATAGAAACAAAAATGAGGCCAATTGGTTGAATGTTGAGAAAGTTACAGCTCTATAAACATCACACATTCTCAAATCAGTCACTTTGAGAAAACGCTCATAGCAGTTCAGCCACATATTTGCCGAGCAACCATGTAGTTAAATTGCTCAAACTTCATGGAACTTCCCACAAATCAAGAATATTAACTTATCAAACAGCACAGAAAATCTCAACAAGTTTAATGCACAAATAAAAATTCGGCACAAGAAAGATCATTACAGTAACGTATGGTACAATATTGACAATGCAATAAAATTCACTGGTAAAAGGTACAATAGCCAAGAATGGCATTCCAAAAACATTTCAGCCTTTAATAATAATACAATCATACACAGGCACTTCTAATATAGTTCTGGGCATAATGTTATGTATATTCCCATTTTGGATTAACCCAATAGCTTGATTCATTTTGAATTCAAAACTTTATGTTCCAAGCCCTGCCCAGCCATATTCCTTTGCTTACAGTGAAACTTTTCTATTTTTGCCCATTCTCTCTCCATCTCCTCACATGTGATACACTGTTCACCATCTATGATGATCTGCTCTCCATCATCGTCAGCATTCTCTTCTTCTTTATCCTCGCGATCTTCTTCGCTAGTGATGGTAGATTTAAATCTATGGCTAGACAAACCAGGCTGGCCATTCCCGCTACACTATTCCAGTATACAGCAGAGATGAGCACAGCTCAGAAAGAAAATCATCATACAAAATTCAGAGACCTAACTATTCTTCGTTATTGCTCCATCTTCGCATACTAATGGGATACACATAACAAAAGTAGGATAAGAAGAAGAGACAATCAAACAGTAAAATCAGCTGATTGCGTTGTAAGTGCAATAGTGAGTATAAGTAGCGTTTCTTTGCTGTCTCATGATCACATCAATGTATCAGACTACCAGACTTGGCCATGAAGACAAATTAGCATAAATATGTTTACATTCTGGTCAAGAACACGTCATTTTCTCAAGATATCACCCAACCAAAGTATAGATTTAATTCATTCTAGTCCTATTTAGAACTTTTAGGGCAGGGAAAAACTGTTTGGAATATGCTTGCTTGCCCAGTCGCGATCAAGTAAATAATGATTGAAATAAATCATCAAAAATTGCAAAACTCCTTTGTCACTCGCTAGCATTCATCAAAATAATTCACAAAAAAATGGAAAGAGAAAGAATCTTATTATAATATAATGAAGAACAATGAACACAAAACATGATACAATCATTAACTCAAATTTGACCAACCTTGACCTGTGTACCTGTATCTCAAAACAGCGATCTGTGTCTTATGACTCCTTTTGTGCTGAAGGGTCACATATATGTTGCTCAGCTAACAATAAAAGATTATTATTCCCATGTATCACCAAAGAGTTCCATTTTCTAACACTGCACATGCCTTTGCATTGGCGTCAATTATTTTTGCTCACATTTTGTCTCAAAAATTTTGTTTATTGTTTTACTTTCTTCTTTTTTGTTTTTTGTTGTTTATTTTTTGCCTTGCCTAAATACTCAGTCAATCTACTAAAATGGCTTTCAGAGCAATCTCTGATGAAAGACCTCATTGGCAGATGGTGATGTTAGATTATCGACACAGTTCAGCCTTACCTCTTCATCCAGATGTTCCATGCCATCCTCATCCTCTTTCTCCACATCTTCACGTTCTCTGGGTGCTGAATCTGGGGGTCGAAAGGTTGGGGTTTCTGGTGTCAGCGAGGCCAGCTCAGACAAATCCTGGCGACCTGGAACATTAAACAGCATGGGTAAAATTGTACAATACAAACTCTGCTGTGCCCACAATATCAAGACAATGGAGTTTGATTTCCAAATGCAAGATCCTTCTTATGGATACTGGTAGAATGCAAAGTAACAACATAACAATGATGTATTTTTAATCCCAGCTGGGATGGTATTTCTTGCAACTTTATGATATGCTAGCATTTTTTGTACTTCACATCTTGCTTATTTCTGAAGAAACAGTAAAAGAATTATATAAAACATGACTTTCAAAATGGACAGAATTTTAAAGAGGCCAGAAAAAAACTCTGGCATTGGCTCTCTGCCAGGAAATGAAGTGGCTTATGATGCAGTGCTCTATAAAGGAATCCTCCTGTGACGCAGTACGATGATGGCACCTGTGCTGGTGAAATCAACACTGAAGTTAAAGGTAAGATTAAAACTTCCATGCACAATCACTTCCAGTATCACTGTGGTATTAACTAGCCACACTCACCAATGAGAATGTATGCACTCTGAGGCCAGTCTGAGGGCGGCTGTGAGCGACATAACAAACAGGCCTCTTTCATAGGCAGACTCACACCAATGGGGAGGCAGTCCAGGTCTCTCTGCGTCAGATCTGAGGAAACATTCACAAAGATTATCAACTGAGCCCTATTTCAGTTTACATGCATGTGCTAGCTAAGGTGAATGAAATGCTGGTATTATCTGTCGAATGGAAATCTGCACTTTCTCTATGATTTTGCACTAAGTTATCTCATCATTGGTCTTGAAACATTGTAATCACTTTGAACCAGAGCAAAATGTCAGCCGGGACAGTAAAACAGGGGGATAGTAATTCTAAGAGCCAGGAGAGACTATTCAAGTGCTATCTAACATTTCCACAGTAGCTAATTTTGTTCATGAAATCACAGTTTTGGCACAATAAGATGAGTATATTGTCACAGATTTGTGTCATTTTGAATAGTCATTCAAATACAAAGTTTAATGTGTGAAATTTTGAACAGATCAGTACCGTGTCAATAGTAGGGTTAATACAAGTTGTCTCACAACTAATCTCTCATAATGTTGTTGACTTACTGAGTTCTGTCATAGCCAGCACCACCAGCTCTGCCTGTGAATATCCAGGGGACAATCTCAGGCTCCTAGACATGGATAGTGACAGGGAGGATTCTGCTGTGGGAGCTCTGTGACCTGTAAGTATGACGGCAAAGCACAAATATTGTCATATTTTACTCCTATTATGACAAATAGCCACAACCAGACTGTGGGCACTCCAGAGTCCAAGTATGCTCATTGAAACTGAACGGTACTTTTGGATGATACCCTAGCTTTGTCTTAAAACCTGGCTTGGGCTCCAAGGTGTTGTAATACCATCAATTTGTTTTAAAACCTACTGAGGATTCACAATATACAATATCATCATTTTGTTTAAAATCCATGCTGCCATTCCATTATTCCATTTCAAATTCTAATCTGAGCTTTAAGGAGTAGTAAACTGATTCAAGTTCTGTTATTTATTCAGTACACAACTGTCCTACCATTCTTTGATTTCAATATCTCCCTGGACTATAAAGAGTTGAGAAATCCACACGGAGTGAATTCTTTGAATGCTAGAGTGTTTTGACACTGTGTCATTTTACTTATCTATATCAGTCTATACTATGTCATGATGCCCAACTCAAACATATCAGTTTTCTTATTCATCAATACAAATCATCTATAGCATGCCTTTCCTCATTTCTTGTATTAACAATATCAAGGTAAGTTCAAATAATATACCTGCGGGGGCAACTTTCTTAAGGTACCTGTCTATGGCAATTTCAGCTTGGAGATCATCATTGACTAGTATAGCATAGACCTGGGGTGAGAAAAATAATCCTGCAGTGGGCTGATGAAAACTATTAATGCAAACCCAGTATGATAACCCAAATACTATATCTGTAGTGAAAAGTCCAACTTGCAGAGAAACTGATCGAATATTTGACCAATTTTACATCAACCACTTGAATTTCACTAGACAGACACCAGTATATTAAGGAACTGAAATATGGTCAATCTTTATAATTTTTCTTACAAATTGTTAGAAAACTTTAAAAAATTTATCAACAATTCCTTCTGATCAAACTTTGTGTATGTGCTGCATTCAATATGGATTTCACAATAATTGTGCACTTCATCCCTCTCCAAAGATTTGCCATCAGTTAAATTCATTTCTCTCACAGCCACACACAATAACTCACTAACAATGGCAAGCAGTGTAGCACTTAAAACAACTGATGACTAAAACAATTATTGTCTCTTACTGAAACAATTTTCCTGATGTTTTCACAGACCAGAGGGATGTAAGGCATTGGAGGAGGTGGAGGTCCAGAATCCAGGGCCTTGGTGATCCAGTCTAAAACTACAGGAGCTTGAGTGGGGAACATCTGAGGGTACTGCATCTTCCTCAGGTCATCTGCAGGAAGGACAGAAAATAATTTTCAATCAGATGCAGTGCAGTCCATTTAAACTAAATTCTTGTTCCAAGTCAACCCTTTTTGGCAGTCCTATTTTTTTTATTATTTGTATCATTGTAATGATTAATGTCAATCTTGTTTGAAATCAACCACTTTTCAGTCCCAAGGGGTTGACTTTAATCAGACTCGATTGTATTTTGCATACAGATAACCTATGACCTCAGACATTTGTACTTTTCTTATGATACGCCTCCTATTTGTAAAAACATGAATTGCTGGATCCTTCTATGCCCTATCAATGCGCAATAATGTCATGGACTGTCCAAACATTTTCTTCTAAGTATCAAAGAAGCCAAGAACAAGTTACTAAAGACCAGGTCTTATGACAGACCAGATTTCAAGGTATTTAAACCATTTTGAAACACCGGAAGTAGACTTTGGTAAAGTAACTTTAAAGTTCTTTTAACTTGCAGAGAACATTCCATTGTTCTGTCCTAAGTACATGACCATCTGCTATGTTATGATAAAAGGACAACAGCACAACATATGCTGAATATGTTTACGAGTTAAGAGACATATCAAAGGATATATGAAATAGTATAGTGGACGATCAAAGATTGTAAAGAGAGTTATCAGAAAAGGAATATGTGTAAACACACTGACTACCATGTGGCCCAACACATGTTCGCATTTTCATACTTTGAGGCAGATGGTTTCAGATTTTCAACTTGAGGCCTACCTGGCACAAGAAGCGTGGGATAGTTTGTGATCTTGTTTTCTGAAAGATGTTCATTTGTCTTTTCTTTATGAATTTCTATTAACTACATCCTCTGAAGGTAAATAGTGAATTCTATCCATAACTTGAGGACATAGCACTGCACAACCCACCTTCCTTAATTTGACTAAGATCATCAAGACTTCCAAATAGCTGTGGGAAATCTCTCCTGTAGCCATCTGCATAGATCTCACATTTCAGGTCACTGCAAAGACAAATGAACTCAATAATCACACATCTATACTATAAATATACAAAAAAAAAAACAATAAAAAGCTATGGACTAGAAAACTGCTGAATGCATTCATCATAAATTGTTGAATAAGATTTGTTTCTACTTACATAAATCTGTAAAAGCATTTTATATTTCATATTACTCTTAAAAGGTGACATTAATTTATGGTAAATTCATGAGGTTGTTTGATCTGTATTGTATTTTTGATACAATGATATTATGCCATTGTTAATGTGCTTCCGTTCACAGAGCATCTAAAACAACAAAAACATTTTCCTTGAGAAACGTTCAGTTTAATCATCGAAAATACCAACATCAAGATGCGCAACTTGCCATACATTTTGAATTGCAGTGCAATTATCGGTTTGACGTCCATTTATAAAATCTTCCACGAAGGTCATTGGTTCTCTACTAGTAGAAAACAAAGCAAAAAAGTAAAGAACTTTCAATAATTGCTTATGATCTGAATATTAACAAAGTAGTAACAAAAAGAAAATTGGCATGGTGCTTTCTAATCGTCAAAGACATTTTTTTTAAATCTCTCCATTTCAAAGCAAATGACAAAAAGAATATAAACTGAATTTACCATTTTTGCAATGCTTCATTTAACTGAAAGTTTTGAGAGCAATAAAAGTAGAAAATCTGACAGTGTGCAATTCAGGGTGTAGTGCAAAATAGCCATAATTTAAGAAAAACAAAAATTTTGTACTTCCATACTGAGGTTCATTAAAATAAATATTTTGTCTTCACTTTGGAAGACTCAAAAAACAACAACAAAAAAAAACAAAAACCAATAACTGAATACTCACCAAGCAATTTGATGTACTAATGGGGCAAGGGACGATGAGTCCTCTCGCAGCAGGATATTCAGCTTCATTTCCTAGAAGGAAGGAAAAAAAGAAGTTGTCTAAATGCTTAGTACACTTTTATATAAAGTAAAATGAAAATTTTCATATGAATCTATACCTATATTAAGATCTCAATTTTTCTTTTTTTTGTCCTTAAATCCCCTTTTATGCCAGATGGAAAGCAAGTATTGTTCCCATATATTTCGAAGAGGTCTGATTTTGGTGAGATACAATTACAATTGTTCTACCTGGTTTCTATAACTAGGTCAGTGTGTGAGTGCAAAAGACTTGTTTAAATTGTTGTATCTTACCGTTTATCTTGTTTACATATGTGTCATTCCTGGGTAACAACAGGACATATAGCATTCCTTATAGGGCACACAGAATTTTTGTTTATGTGTCTTTAGGAAATGAACCCTATAAATATGACTTACCATAGTACCTATTAACATTACTATCCACTATCTGCATGCAATTTATCATGTCATCCACCATCTTGCAATTTTTCAAAAACCTTTGCCAACATCTTATGCTGACTTCAGAGATAGAATTTTATTTGTAACCAACAACTACCTCATAGACCATGTGCAAGGCTATCAGGATGGCTGGGCAGAAAGGAAAGAGCAGGGCTGATGTGTTGATGCCACAGGGGCGGGATGGTTGCCATTTCTCCACTGGGTAGATTGAATGAGTCATGCCCAGGATATGATGACCTGGTTGGGCCAGCTGGTGATGACCACTGACCAGCAAGTAGTCCCAGTCCTTAGCATTGGGGGAAAGTAACAGAACACCTTTGCAAGTAGTACAACATGCAGTATCAAAGGTTTTTCAATCATTGCAAATAATAAAGATACTTAATACTCTCACAGTCTAGACTTCCTTAAAATCTGATCATGATATTTGTAAATCTCTAATAAAAATAAACTACAATGAAATTCCTATATGCCTGTTTTGCAATGTTTCAAAATTATAGTCTACATCTTCTGTTTTAAAATGATTTTCAATAATTTCCAATGTTGTGTAAGGTTTGGAAGCACTTAACAATATCCAATTACAAATCGTCAAATACTATTGAAGTTTCAGTGTGATATCTAAAAACGAATAAAAACCAAACTTTAAAAAATTTAAAAAAAGAAAAAAGAAAAAAGAAAAGATAAAGAACAAACCTCATCGTCACCCTGATCTGATGGCCTGGCTTTCTTGGAATGCATGACAGGAGAAAACGAACCATCTCTTTCACTCTGCAAACATAAAGTTTAAGCAACTCAAGTATGAATATTAGTGACGATAGGAATGAACAACACTAAAGTGATCCTATGAATAACTTGTAAATCTGATGCCCTGTTTTATTGTCCAGATAGATATGTAAGTAAATACCAGTTGAATTTCTAGAATGTGATCTTCATCACAACAGAGGCTGAAGTGGGAGACTGAAAGAAATTCTTTCTCATGCTCCTTTTCTGCCTCACTCATTCCTACCTGTTTAGATTGCCATTTGTTTTTTTTTTTTCATGGTTGGCTTTACATGTTAATGGAAGAGATTCTTGAATATTTTATCAGTAATTGCAGAAGTCTATTTCACTGTCAGTTTGTACACACCTCGAGCAAATGTTGCAGCACAAAATGTGAAATATAACAATCCTTTCTTCAGCATTAGAATGTGAAAATTCATGAAAGCACTCAATAACTGCCCTAGGGAACCGGTTTCTCATACATTCTTTCACCTTTCACAGGATCCTTCTATTACTGAAGTCTTTTCAGTCATGATCCAACTTTAAGAATCTCATTTTTCAGGAATGTCAAACTGTTGTCACAAAAAAGCCCCCCCCCCTCCCCCCGGCATACTTTATCA
>JBCEWB010132531.1:522-11172 GCA_039654565.1 Peronia peronii | reverse complement strand
CGGGAAGCAGGACGGCGGCTGTTGCCATGGCAACCATGATTGATTTCAGTTTTTTTTTTTTTTTTTCGATTGTTTGCTTCTAGTACGACCGTGCCGAATTCGATGGTGGCAGTTAAAAATCATCCCCCCTCATCGTTCCCAAAATGACTTCCAGGCCCCCCCCCCCCCCACCCCCACCCCAACCCCCCTTAAGTGTTAAAGTTGGTTTCTCAAGGATTCTATAGTGAAGAAATCCTGAGGTCTTAATGAACTCTGCACGTACTACAGGAACACAGGGGAACATGCGAGGTTCACTGTCTTTCACTCACAACTTTTAGTCATCAAGTCTTTATACGTGACCTCTTCTGTCATCTGATCTCTTGGAATGCATGTCCTTTTTAAACAGGGCGATGGTATTAAATTGATAACACTGGGGTTTTTTTTATGATTATTTATTTGGTTGGCTTTGTTTTTTCTATTCTCGAAATCGGCCTGAGGTGTAATCAATAACTGTCTTAACCGTGTCGATTACTGAGGGGACGACAGGTCGTTATCTTTGACTTTGATGTTCAGAAACTTGGCTTTGTCTTCATTTTTGTTTTTTTTTTAATGAATGAGTGAGTGAGTGATTGATTGATTGGTTGATTGATTGATTGATTGATTGTGCGAGTGAATGAGTGAGTGAATGAGTGAGAGGTTGAATGAGTGAGTGATTACGCCTGTGAGTGAGTGAGTAGTGAGTGAGTGAGTAAGTGACTGACTGACTGACCGACTGACTGACTGACTGACTGACTGACTTATTCACTTAGTGACTGGCTGACTGAGAGAGAGAGAGCGGAGAGACAGAAAGAGTGAAAAAAAAATGGATGGACAGATTTACAGGAAGTGACAGCTGCCCATGGCATAAACCCCCAGCCAGTCCTGCTCCTTGTTAGTGGCCTAACCCACACAAACCCACACAAACCCACACAAACCCACACAAACCTAAGACTTGCTTTGCTGTTCATTACGAGTGTCTTGAGACCAACAAAATGACGGGCCATAACTCGATCGTCCCGCCAAACCAGGCGAGTGGAAATGCAATTCGGGGCAGCTGCACCAGTAAATCATCCAAGAGGAAAACGATCGCCTTGGGAAATAGAGAGAGGAAATAAAAGGGACGATTTCTATTTTTCTTTTTTCTGGTTTCCTGTTTATAGCCTTTTTCTAAACTGTACCTCTTAAGATGCGGATCCACTACTGCTGAATCTCACGGTCTCTACAAACGGTTGAAAGTACCAATCTCTTCTGTACTGATGTCGTAGTGACGAGTATTTAGGTCAGTTCGCCGCTCCCACTCCAGGAATGCATTTCACAGCCAAATCTACCAATGTTTGATGAGCACAGTCCATTGCAGTATGTGCAGGGGAGGGACAGTGTGGGCCGCCTTGATCTGATAGCTTTTTTCTTTTTTTTTTCTGGCTTTGTTTTTGATCTGCCCCTTTGGCTGACGGATTTGTACTTCAGCTCTTCCTCCGGTTAGGGCCGACCAGCGGAGATCGACGTGCACCAGGCAGATCTAGTCGTCATTGCTTTGTCTTCCCATGTTCCAGGGCCCAGTACTGAAAGGACTCAAGAAAGATCCAGAAAAATTCCTGGTTTTCAAAGAGTTACTACGTGTTTGTGCACCGTCCATATCCATCTTTTAACCCTTTCTAGACCTAGAATAATTCTAGTCACTCACAAATATTATTGCATTCAGTCTTTTAATTTGTTAATTTGTTATGCAATGAAAATTCTTTCGTTTCACATTGAATTTGTATTGTCTTTTAAACATTGCAATTTTTTAAAATTATATTTAATTGCTGGACGATAGGGGCAAAAATGCTGTTGTTAAAAAAAAAAAAAGAAAGAAAGAGAAGAGGATCGGCTGTGGTTTGGAAGATAATTCTTCGAAACTGCAAACTACAGAGTCATCAAAGAGTTAATGATTTTCCCCAATCTTCCCCCTCCCGCTAACTGGCTAATGCCCTAATGCATATTCCAGGCAGGGGGAAAAAACAGAGTGCACTCGATGTGATAAAGCCATTGATGGTTGAGACAAAGGGATGGTGGAATGTCTAACGACTGACCAGAGTTCCCACATCTTCCATGGCAAGACTTCAGTGCCAGAAAGTCCAGAACACTATGAGACAAAGGATCTCCTGCCTGGGTCATCTCTGTCATTCAGGCTCGCGATCTGTTTCTCAGAGTTGAAGAAGACGAGCTGTTTGTGCATATTCAAGATGAAAAGCCAAAGCCGGAGAGACAGACAGACAGACAGATAAATACACAGAAAAACAAAGAAATAGACAAACAGACAGACACACGGGCAAACAAATAAAGTGACAGAGGGGCTAACGGGCAGACAGATAACTACATACATAGACAGAGAAGACAGCGATGGTGATGATGACGACATTTTTCTTGATCCCCCCTGAAGAAGAACCAACTGGGTTCGAAAATTTGGAAATTTTTATTTTTTTAATTTCTTTATTTTCTTAACTTCTTTATTAAAAAAAATTTGTTGCTTTTATTATTTTGTCTTTTTTTTTTTAAATTTCTTATTTTATTATATTTGTTTACCCTTTCAATTTTTACTTATTTATTTACTTTCTATTTTTTTCCCATCCCCATTTATTAATGCATTGTGAATGGATGCGTATTTTCTTCATTTATTCAATATCCCAACACCGGTCGACGGGCTTGGTGTGTTTGTCTTTTTCTTTTTAAAACACTTCTACAAAACGATGATGATGGTAAAAGCCTCTCCTATACAACAAACAAATCATTTAATTACCCATATCTTTTCGTGTACAGCAATACCCTATTTACATTTTATATGTTTTCATTATTGCCCCGACGAAGAGCCAAGCGGGCTCGAAAATTTGGCAGAGGATTAACAACAATATTTGATCTAAGTTCTTTGTATTTGTTATTTACTTTTTTTTAATTGTTTGATTAGTTACCGGTTGGACAGTTGTATATTTTTCGTAAAATGATGATGATAATGATGGTGGTGATGACAGGAACAGACCTGGCACATTTTCCGTATATGCTTCATTTCTACGGGCCATCTATTTAGTGGGTGACACTACAGAATACAGTAACAACAAAACAACAGCAACAACAACAACAAATATAAGAATAATCAAAAGGAGAGAAAACAGCTCGAACTACATTGCAAAATGTTTATCCCTGTATAATAAAATATGGCGTCACTGAACATATTTAAATCAATCGTATTTTTGTTTATGACTCAAAGCTAACTTGCAGTCAACGGTTTCCTCTTTTGCAATCCCAAGTCAGAATATTTTACAACTAGAACATTTCACATTGTGTTCAAATGTTCCCGGTTGTTTGCGCCGTCATGGGAGAACCAACGGATCTGATCCATTGCCAGAAGATGGGTCAAGTTTCTTGACCAAGCTGTAATCCCGCTTTCTTTAAATGGCTCAACCCATCTTGAAGTTTGGTCCACTGTCACGCTCGACCGTTACCAGTTTGGTCCACCTTCACGCTCGACCTTTACAGTCACTGCATCTGGATTTCTTTGACGCTTAGACAAGCGACGCCATTTTCTCCCGTTGATCGAGTATAGCGGGATAGGCCAAGTGACCTTAGTTTAGCAAACCGACAATATATCACAGGAAAGTACAACATCTGGTGTCATAAATCAGATGAATGAATAATATAGGAAATGGTGAAGGAAACAAATCATTGTGAGCTCACAGATCTGGTTCATTGAACTAATAGTTTTAGTCTTTTTCTTACTTTTCTTTCTCCGTCTCATTAGCAGATAAACATTTCACTCACTCACTCACCCACCCACCCACTCACTCACTCACTCACTCACTCACTCACTCACTCACTCACTCACTCACTCACTCACTCACTCACTCACTCACACTCACTCACTCACTCACTCACTCACACTCACTCACTCTTCGGAGTAACCCGCCTAGGTCACTGATTATCTTTAATGACATTGCCTAGAACAATCTAGTGGATTGGGGTGGAAGTAAGGAGGGGAATACTGTTTTTAAGACTCTGCCTTGAAGCGTGGCACATTAAGCAGCCATCATCCTGAAGCCCTGGTCCAACAGGTGCAGCTTTGTGCGTAACCTCTGGGTTTGGGATGTCCTGGTAATCCGAGAACCCTTTCTATTCTCCTTTTCTCCCTCATTCGTCAACACTCGCCATCATCTCTTTTTTTCAGGAAAGTATTAGTATAACGATACTGACAGAAACACGCAAAAGGCTGACTCCATGTGATGTAAGCCTGGTGGTCTTGTCAGAACGTGATGACAATCAGAGAAATCAAAAGTTCCAACAACATCCATGGTGTTGGCGGTTTTATTATTTGGTCTCTTTCTAGTTACTTGTCCCTGTTGCAGATGTAAGATCCTGGAAGAAATACGGTGTCAGATCGACCATAGCTATATGCTTTAAAGTTGTATCCGCCATTCGAATGTGTTATTTCTGTTTGAGTTTAACCCACAATTTGTCTTTGCCAAGCATGTCAGGATAAGGTTTTTCTGTCTTTCGAAGGGTGGCAGTATGTTCTGAGTTATAGTGGAATCCATTTATCGTCCTCCAAATGGTTCCCCCTGTTGTATTGTCGTAATTTCTCAAAATAAGCGGTTAAAACATCCTTGTCAGTTGTTTTTTTAACAACACAATCATCATACGTCTTCACCCCGGTTAGGTTTGCATTGTGTTGTGGTACCGTGAAGAATGAAGTTTTAGCCGTGTGAAAGATGATTTATTAACTTACTACAGCTTTCGTAGATGCCAGGAAAAGTCTTGTGGTTCGCTTCCTTCACACCCATGTGCCCTCAACTTCCCAGTCTTACATTCCTGGGGTCTTTGTCGACTCCCGCCAGTTTATCTCCTTCACGGTAGCTGTACTTTCTACCAGTATCACACGTTCCTCTTTTTTTTTTTTTTTAACCTGTTTCCGACACCCCCCCCCCCCTCCCGCTCCTCCCATCCCTGTCCAATCCTTTCTGTCCCTATCCCTGTGGATGGACTTACCCATGGAAATGCCATTTGGCCATGATCAGCCCCAAATCTGCGGAACTCATGCGGACAGAAGGCTGTGGTACTCACAAGTAAATCTCGTGCAAGCTGCTCGCGTCCGCCGTCCTCATGCGCGTGCAGCCTATTTATAAGCAGGAAGGAAAGAAAAAAAATTAAAAATGCAAAAGCTCACGGTTTCGCACATATTTGTAAGGGGATCCGCTATGTACGATAGGCCTTGGGCCCCCGGGAGATTCCACAGGGTGTAGAATAGCATTTGAAAGTCATAAAATAAACCTAATCGGCGTCTAGACGTGAGCCATCAAGATAGTTGTAAACGAGCACGGGCAAGGTAAATGAAAGCCAGCGGCTCCTCCAGAAGTGACGGGGAAGTCAGTCGGCGACTTTGGGACTCTTCCCTAGGTTTGTTCATTGTTGCTTTTGACAGTTTACCGGTTGGTTCAGCTGGTTTAACTTATTCATCCACCATTCGTTTCACTCAGCCGCCAAATCCGACGGGTTAAAGTCCTCGGATGTAGTTACTGGCATTCTGTTGATTTTGGATTTCCTTCGGAGTGTTGCTTTTTTTCTTTCATGTTGTCTGTGGCATTCACTGTTTCTAATAAACTGCTTGGTCTGAAATGAAAGTACATTGTTCGGTGGTCTAAATGCCATTGCAGTTTAATTTGTCGTTTAATTGCTCAGTTTTTATTAAATGTTATAGATCTACCCATCCCATCTCATATTCTGAGCTTGCAGTCAAGAAGTGGAAGATGCGGGTGTGGTGAAAAGGTCAATGGGTTGGTCATACAGATGGCTGCAAATTTTACTTTTCCCATGTCGCTATCGCTGGATACACGAAAATACTTCTATAAGCTCAAGTCATTGTCCTTTTATCTACGAAATGTGACTGAACACGACTATCTCAACAAACGATATTTTTAATTTGCTCCACTGTTTTAGATATTTCAACAACAACAAACATCACACCTCAGATAGAGCGTATACGAGACATTATAAATGATAGGAAATTATATACTGTTCCTAATCCACCTGGGCACAAAGACCGGAAGTTAAATAAATCAGCATCTATTGAGAAAAGAAAAAGGGAAAGGAACTGATTCCGGTAGCCCTTGCCTTCCTTAGCTCCTTTCCGCTAACCAGGTCTGAATGTGGCGCGATGGCGTGAATTGAGATCATACCTTTAACTCGTTTCCTTCTCTCTCTGAAGCAGATAAGGTTCTAGGGCCAAGAAATCTAGGGGATAGTTGTAACGGTAAAGTCGTTGTAGCGGCACCCTGCCGTTTGTTGGTAACACTGCCTGCCAGGCTAAATTAATACTTTAACAGCTTACCCGGGGCCACTGAATTATTTTGTCTTGTTATATCATGAAGACTACAAATCCAGTCCGTATCCCGTGTACCTTTACCCCTTTTACTAGCCCCCCTCCTCCCCCCCCCCCCTTTTTTTTTTCCTCTTCTCTTAACAAGGTGCCTGGCGCCTGGGAAGCATTAGCATACTTCCACAAAACGCCCTTTTTTTTTTTTTTCATCGCAGTTTAATATATTTTTTCACCAGTTCTATTATTTTTTGTCCGCACTATTAAAAGCCAGACCATAACATGGCTTCATTGTCTAAAATTTGTATTTTATTGTCTAAATCTGAAGGGACATTACAAAACTAAATCGCTGTTCTCCCGAACGGAAGTTTTCAGAAAAAAAAAGGCATTTTGGCAGATCTCGTCAGAGCAGGTACGATACCCGCTGAAAACAGATGCTATAGTGTTAGAGATGTTCTATAAACAGTGAAGTCAAGAGAAGGCACGCCACTTTCTCAAAAGGTAGACCATGTCTTATTATAGAAACGAGGGGGTCATCTTGAAATGAGCCAAAAGCTCTTGACCTCGTCTCAAGCTGTGGTGAAAATACTTGAGCGTTATTGGCTGCAGACTCCCAGGATAACCATGACAGATGTTGATTTCCGAGCCAACCTGAAACAAGGGACGAGTTTTTTTTTGTTTTTTTTTTTATGTAGAGCGTTACAGTATTTCGGAAATGACAGCCCATTTACAGTTCACCACGAATATTGATACAATTCAATTGGCACATTGACATTCCTCTCTGTCTCTATGTGAGGTTCCATAAATGTGAACATTTTATTTGGGTCGTACTATGTAACCTCTATTGTTTAGTTTGGCATACAAAATGAGAGAAACAAATGCGGAGTCGTAATGGGTTTGAAGATCAAAGCGAGTGGCATTAGTAAGAAAGAATAAGATACCAGCTTATCTCGACTCGCATCTTCGTCGTTGCTGAACAGTTCAGTAAGTCAACCAGTCACTACGCTGAGAATTAATTATCCAGATTTTTTGTTCTCCTTGTTGGAAGTATAATATTATACTGTAACGATACCGAGGGGAGCCAGGAATATAATTGAGTCAGAGTTTGAAGTGGTAAATCTTGCGTTAGTGGCTAATGAAAGCGTTAAAGGTGTCTGTGTGCGCGAGTGGAAGGCGCATCTTGAACCTGTCATACACGGTAGTGACAGTCGGCTGGCAAGGTTCTCTAACCACGACTTTGCCACCTGAGAACTGGCTCACCTACCGCCAGATGAAATCTGCTCTATGTGTGCGTTTGCGGGTGTGTGGGTCTATATATGCCCGCATGTGCATATGGGGAGGGTGGAGAGTGGGGGAAGGGGAATCCTTAGGCTGTCTTCAACACGTTGGTCTTGAAGTTGTGAAATCAAAGGGCATCATCTCAGTCAGACAGAAGGAACCGATCCTTTTCTCCATATTCTGCAACTGTCTGTTGAAGAAACTATGTCTTTCTTTCTCTGCCCCCCCCCCCCCCCCATTTTTTCCGCCCTCATCTTTTTGCTCCTCTTTCTTCACATCCTTGTCAAATGCATAACAGTCTGTTGTTCACTTCGCCATCTTTTTGTTTAGTTTATTTTTTATCACACGAGCGATATATTTAGTTTTGCCATCCATAGTTCTTTCATCTTTTTCTTTGTTCTGCTTGTCCATTCTGTCTTCCATAGAATTCCATTCATCTCTGGTGCCACCACATGGAAGCGCTACCTTTGTTGCCATGTTACCATTGCCTATGTCTGAACAACAAGCTAATGCTTTGAGAAGATGTAGCCAGCAATGTAGCCTGATATGCAACACGTCAAACAATGTGCACAGATAGAGATAGATGGAAACCATCTTTACTCCTCGAGCCTGGCCCAAGAGATCTCGAGGCCGCACTTTTTAAACAGAGATCTGCATGTCTGCAACAAGAGGCTCTGTAGAGCCAAAGGAAAAGACTAGACGCTGTTGGCCGTGTCGTTGGTCATGACGCCAGTGTTTGATAAACGATATACTGGTGCTGTTTGTCTATCTATCGCTGGCCCACATTTCGCTCACTCGCCAGCTCGGATATGCGCGTGTATGTGTGTATATGTATATCTGCATCGCCTTGCATGCCAAGCAGAATTCAGGGCCAATCTGAATAAGGAAGCTTCCCTCAATCCCTACCACTCACCCCTCTTCCCCCTGTTCTTCCTCTTACCTTTGTACTGCCTCTTCCGGCGGGTATTTATCCTTCTCTTTCTTTCTTTTTCTTTTTTTTTCTTTTCTTCCCCCCCCCCCCCCCACCTCCATTACGACGTTGTGTTCCCACCCCCTCCTCCATTACCTTCTGCCTGCCCTGACAACCCCTTCATCTCGGAAAACCTTGAACTTTTGGTTTCACTTTGCTCGCCTGTTGTTCCCCTTGATTAAATGCTCACCCTTGTCAAGACCTGGTCTGGCGCTCACACTGGTTTAGAGTTCCACTATTGCGCCATTATCAAGTCCCTCATGGGTTATTTAAAGCACACAATACTTGGACCTCACACCAATACCGAGTGCAGAATCGCCCAAACCTGCCTCCCTTCCATTATATGCACTCTCCCTCCTGATTTCCTTTCACCGTCACCGTATCGTCAATATTTCTGTATGTCGTCGCTTCCTTTCACCCCAACCTGACTCTTTGTTTGCTTGCTTTCACCATCTTTCAACATAGAATGCACTGTACAAACAAGCTTCTATCATTAGCCTCTCGCTTCTCGTTCTCCCGTTTGATTTCACCCGGATGCCTTCGTTTCCTTTCTCCTCTTTTGATTTTACCCGACTTTAAAAGTTCACCTTTCAAAAGATATTGGCCTTTGCCAGATCTCCGATTACTGAGTCACTCCTTCGCTCTATTTCTCCGGAATCTGCTATCAGCTTGGAACTATTGTTACACTCTTTATACATCTCTTGTATCAGACGTTTTATCTAATCTTGACGCCCTATCTCTCCCTCCATCATGCAGCCACCCCGCTTCCGGCGACCCATATCGCTGAAGGTAGCGATGAAAAGTCTCACCTTACCTTTCTGCCTCCCACCTACTTACCCCTCATCTCACCTCACCCCCATTTTTTTTTCACCTTTTCTCGCAAACTCTCTCTAGATTTGTGATTCCAACGCGCAGATCAAATAAACCCAACAGCCTTTAGAACTCTGCACTTCAGGGCAATGGAGCCGAGCTAAGCCGAGCCGACAGGCGATTGTTCTCTTTGCTCACGCATCGCCACCACCACTACTACTATTACTACTACTATTACTACTGCTACAACTACTACTACTGCTACTGCTACTACTACTACTACTACTACTACTACTAGTGCTACCACCAGCACTCACGCAACGCTCGGCATAGGGAGTCATGACACAAAAACGCCAACGATGAAATAAACAGAACAAAAACGGAATCACGGTCTCTGCTTTCAGCGCTCAAGCTCCCATAGTAAAGCCATTTTGAATCATTCAAACTGTTGACCCTTTGGAAATGAAATGATATGGCGTGAGAGATTATTGTGACTGGAAATCAATATTTAAATAGCGGCTCATAGTCTCAGTCATGTGTGTATGCATTTGTGTTGGCATGGTGCAGTTATTATGCCCAAGTGGAAACAGGGATTTGCCCTTATGCCTTGTGCCTTTATGTGACTTTTAAATTAACAGGCTTGACGCAGGTAATAAATAAATAGGTAAATAAATAAATAATATTAATAACAATAGAAAAAAAGAAAGAGTGAATTTTAATTGTCTTATCCTTTTTTTTTTTTCATGATGGCATGTATTCTACATGACACCAGAAATCTACAATAATATTAATAATAATAATAGTAATAAACTTTTAAAATAAGTGCAGTTTTGTATGATCCCATCTCTCTTTCTTCAAATAATTTTTTTTCTACCTCTGTTGTTCGTCTAAAACCCCCAGTTTTAATTTGATTATGTTGTCTGAGCCATTCATCACAGCTGTCTTTCCTGCAGTGCCGAGCACTGTAAGCATCGCCCCGTTCTCTTCTACTCTGCATCTCTACAACTAGCTGACCTGACAGAGAATAACAACGGTATGCCATCCTCGTAACCAGCAGTTGGCTGACCAACATTATCAATTACCTTATTTCTCCCCGCTAACTTCTCCTTCCCGCCCCTCCCTCGCCAGCCTGGTGTTATTAGACGGACGTATGTTGCGCATCTCCGATTAGTCGGCCGTGCAAACATTTGTTAGTAGATAATTAACAGTTCCCATCGGCTGGTGTGCGTGGAGG
>JBCEWB010132520.1:0-11174 GCA_039654565.1 Peronia peronii | reverse complement strand
AATAGTGCAGAATCTGTTTTCCGCTTTCTCAGTCTGATGTCACTTTCATACTATAATTTGACAGGAAATCAAGATTTAAAAAACAGAGTCATCAACCATAACTTGTTAACGCTTTTTCCACTGTTTTACAAACTCCCATACAACCGACAGGTCTTTGTCGAACACTAAAAAGAAATATAGGAACTTATTTGAATAAAGATATTATATGTCCTCATTACCTGCTATTTGCTTTGAGTTTGACAGGAAAACATGTTAAGTTAAACATTTTTTAAATGCAAAGCATATTCATCAGATCTGCTTTGAAGTAAATTTTACCAAAGAATAAAGAACTTTAGCATGTCTTATAGCATTTGAAGTGAAAACCCAACATTCACTTGCTTTCTGTTATATTTTATTACTCTACTCTTTGATGCCGTATTTCATAACAGATTTTTTTCACTTAATTTACACTATGATTTTACGATTCAATTGACCGAAAAAAAACAACAGTTTTTTTTAACCAATTCCTCTGAAAGTTTGCGTGCTCATAACTAAGTCATTCACATATATGCTATATTCACTACATTGATTAGAGAGATTTGCAGAATGCTTATTTTTCTTACTTGTATCACGTGACCTATAGGATTTTCTCTTATTTGGCAATGGGTCATATATACATTATACATACGCACATGTTTATGTACATATGTAGCCTATATTGCATGTACGTACATGAACTTACAATGGTAGCACACATAACATGCATAATATTGTATAACTTATAAACATCGTTATTGTATAACTTATAAACATCGTGTTGGGTACAATATAGCTGAGCTGTGGTCGTGCCGATGCACCGTTCAATCCAATCTCAAACCAAAAGCAAACATACCATGATCAAAAAATGATATTATCACCTCTAAAGGGAGATGAAAATGCAGAGAATAATATGCATTGATTTTTTTTAGAGTACCTTCCCTTGAAAAAAAAATGAACTGGAATTTGGGTATCTTTCGTTCCGTATTTTCGCTATTTGCTAAGTTATTTCGTGCAGAATTCCTGCTCTGTCTTGTTCAGTAATCTCTCGCTAATTCATTCGTTTTTTTCCTTGTTTAAAAAGAGTTTTATTTTGGTTATTGGTTAATGAATGATGCCGGAAGAAGGTATTTCCCTTTGTTACGTGGATCAATGACCTAGATTTGGCGTGCCACCTGGCACAGCGAGTCAGCTGTGTGGATAAACAAAACCTCCATGTGATATGTCGGGGCTATTTTTAGAGTAATCGATGGTCCAATGAGAGTGCAGCACTTTGGTCATGTGATACACCACTGTGAAAGACATGACATCACAGGGTACAAAAATAAAATCCGTCTATCTCTCGTCGAAGAAAGGCAAACAAAATATCTAGGCCCACTCAAGCGTAGTGAATAGCAGAAGACGGAGACCTCCTGCAGTATGTAGATTTAGAACAAGCTGCGTTACGATGGGACCACGTTGAGTTGTGTAGTGTGTCTTAATTTGATTCCACAGATAGAGCTGCTAGTGTGGGATCGAGATCTGGATTAGATCTGTTTCCACAGAGCAGTGTCTTGTTATTGTTTGTGTTTTCCTAACATTATGCTGATGTGTTCAAGAGGACCATAAGGTACACGTAACGTCATCACAGCTAGCCTCAGTAAGAGGCGAGCAGACCTCTTAATTTTAACCTGAACGTGAACCCTCTTACTGGGACGAAATAGGTGAACAGTCGGGCTGCAGATATGGGGTTCTTTCATCAGCTGAGGCTTCTGCTATGGAAGAATCTAACTCTCAAGAAGAGAAGACCTGTAAGTATTACCTTTTTGTTTGGTCTGTTTGAATCGAAATGCGTGCTTTCTTATTGCCTCCCATGAAGTCTGTCTTTGCTTCTCTTGACGTTGTCAGCAATAGGTTTCTTTCATCCTCCGTCATGTAGATCTGCCTAGCCTTTCGGTGCAGAATTTCACACAAAGAGCAGCACTGAATTTTCAAGATACCCGCTGAGTCAGTGCAAGAGTCAATTTTTCCTCCACTAATTACAGAGAAATCAAAATCGATACGGGCTCAATGAAGAATAAACGGCTTACTTACATTGTACTGTACGCAAATTTGTGAAAGGCTACCAATACCACAAATTTGCGAAAGGCTACCAATACCATGCAGCATGTGGTGATATTCCCAGAAGACAGATCTAATTTGTTTTGAAAACAGAGCAGGCTGTGTTCTTCTTCTTCTTTCTAAATTATTGTTACCCACTTTTTATTTTCATTTAAATATTTTTTTTGGACACATCAGCATCTTGATTTTCAAAATACAGTCTGTTTAACAATGTAACCCTGCAAGAACAGCAATATAAAATGCAGGAAATACTTTTCAAAGAAATCATACATACAGAGTTTGAAGAAGGTCAATATCTCATTTTCCAGATTCTTAAAGGCCTGGGAATTCGATAAGACTACATTATTTTCTGGTAGAATTCATTTCTACATAAATAGCAATTTTTCAGTACCTTAGGCAATGTAAGTACTTTAGCTTTTATGTTCAAGAGGGGAACTTCTATAGATAGCTTACTATAGTGTTCAGTGTTAAACATACAGAGAAATGATTGAAATTGACAGAAAAATCACATTTAATGAAAACATCAAAACTTCACTTGTTAATCTAAGTAGGCCTATAATTTTCTGGAATTTGTTTACTCCAGTAGTTCTTAATGTACCAATGCATGTGGTATCCCAAGGAACCAGCAATATACTGTCACAATATTTAAATGATGCATGACGTTTTAACAAACACTGGTTAGCAAAATTTAGGATTCATAAAAATGAAGAGATCACAGGGCATATGCCACACCCATTAATTTTGTAGTGGTCAAACAACCTACTGTGAAATAATATACATTCGCACTTGCATCTTTTAAGCTGATACAGTGATTGTAGTTGAACATATATCAGTTGATTCAATTTAGCTGCATTTTCCCCGTAAATAAGTAACTGTACAGGTTACTCGTAACCTGCATTTAGTGTTCTGTTTGAAGTGATTATATATCGGCAGGCTACAATTAGTTCTAGTATCTATCATTGTGAGGATTTATAATTGTATGTTTAAGGCTTTCTATCCTTTTGATATCTTATCAACCTATTCCCCTCATCCATATCTTCTTTCTTTTTTTTTGTACTGTTCTCAGTTGCGATTCGATGTTTATAACAAACCCTGTCATAGATTCTGATGTTATTGCACAACCATTGGGCAAGATATATCAGACATGTTAGTAACAGAGTGAGGAATTATATAGAATGGTTGATAGATGAATCGCTTGTATTCAGAGTGACAATAGCCTGTTTAAAAAGGTGTTGGAGGCATATGATGGTGTATGAGTAACCAACATGTACATGTATTACATAGAGGGATCAGTTTGTTACATCCATAGCAGTATCAATGAAAACATGTTTGAAATACACAAGTCATAAAACTAGATCCTCTCAGTCCAGAGATAAGCTTGATATTATGAACTGTGCCACACACACATTTACATTTTTGATATGAGCTATTCTGGTATTGTAGTATTGGTATTAATCTACGTCACTCGGTAACAGAATAATCAATACTCGCTGTAATTTGAAACCGTGAAGGCACATTTAGTCTGAGCTTAGACAGCCCCACAATGGGTTAAGCTGTTGCCGTGTCACAATATTTTTAGTTGTGGTTATGAAAGGATCATAAAAAAAGTTCTTCAGTTTTTAGAAATGGAACTGTCGAGCAATGCCTAATAATATACATTTAAATTAAGAATGAGAACTCTACAGATTATATGTTTATTTTCAGCAAACTTATCCTGATCATTAAACAGGGATTGTAGTAGGAATATATGGTGATCAAGCGCTTATATTTGAATTTAAACTGTTTTTTCCAGAACTGATTACATGTATGTCTCATGGGGATATCTTTGAAAATGGGTGGGAAGAATGGGATTGAGGATGAATACTTTTGAGCAATAATTAATTCATCAAGATGCAGACATAATAAATATAAACCCAGGTACTATGGAAAAGGTTGTATGAGAGCAAAAGTGAAATTGAAAGTGGTGTGTAGGTCTGTGATTATGAGTGGTAGATAGAATGGCTAGTAGAGATTTTAAATAGTGGCAAAAACTGAAGCAGATTTCAAAGTCCCTAAGTGATGCCTGTTCATTGGGATGAAGGCTCATGCAGTGATTGATCTGAAGATTCTGCTCATTTTGTAATTTACAGACATACAAGTTTTAGAGGTTGCAAATTTGTGTATGCTTGCTGGTGGTTGTGCAGAGGAGAAGGGGAGGGAACAGATAAGGGAGGATAAGAGACTCACTTCAATGACACTTTGATAGGATTGGGGATGTCAGTAGCTGTACTACAAAATGTATAGATCTAGTCATACAGAAGGATACTGATATTCTCCTGACAGGACATGTGCTATATTTACTAGCTGTGTGTATGTAGGATGGGCAAGGCTATGTCACTCACTATCAGCCAGCTAATGGGTGAGCAAAGCCAGTCTTTGAAACAGAACGGTGTGTACGTCTGTGATCCATGAGTGATAGAAAACTGGGTGATTTGCTTTGACCGAGAGGAAGAAAATGGAAAAACTGTCAAAACAGATTTCAAAGTTCTTAAATGACGTTTAACGTTTATTCATTGAGACGAATACTCATATGAGGATCTGACAGTGTGATGGTGTTGTCATTTTTGTATTTTACAGACAGGCACCTTTTGAAGGTTGCAGAATTTGTGTATCCTCTTTGGTGGTTGTGCAGGGAAGAAAAGGGGGGAGGGGGGAACAGATAAGGGAGGATTCAATGTGAGCTTTTGTGACATTTTGATAGGGATGGGGATATCAGTAGTTGTAGTTTAATGTGTATGAATTGCAAATGATTCTCTTGTCAGATAGAGAAAGGATGTATGTTTGTTTAGAGGGAGGAGAATCAGCAGCAGTGTTTTAAATAGGATAGAGAAGGCTCTGTCACCAGCTGTATAATATAATGTATAAAACTGTTACACACTACACATCAATTTTTCCTGGTAGTGCCTGAGCAAAACAGTTTTTACAACAAACTTGTGTCAGAATATCTTAAGCTATTATTGTAACATTCCATTCACTCATTAAACACAGTGTCTTGGACAGTCAGTCCTTAAACTGCTGTTACTACTGTTAGATACAGACACCTTTAATATGCCCACACACTCTTACTCGTAGCCAGAAGCCATTTTACTGGAGTGTTTAATAATTGATGAATGTCATTGACTGGTGTGGGTCATGTGACAGTAGTTATGTGTGAGGACAGATAGACAGTTACATGTTCTACTATTCAGTCAATGTTTATCATAAAGATGGAATGGTAATGACAAACATCACTGTTTCTTACACACGTAAGTATCTACATCATTATTTCTGTCGGCATAAACCTGCACATTAAGGATCAGTCCTAATTTGTGGTTTATTTTGCTCTTGCCCTTGTGGTTTTAATCGTTCTGTTTATGCTGAAGACTTTATTTGACTTGGAAATATCGAAGACAGTAAAAAGTCAATGGAAAGGTGATGATAATTGTAATTAGGGTTTTAAGGCCACTACTCCATTATTATGCTAGATTTGCTTTCATTAGATCATCAAATGAATTTTGATTCCTTTCCTTTAGATTGTAAGTTCATATTTTTTGGCTTTACACAAGGAACAAAAGATAATACTGTCTCAGTACATAAATCAAATTCATGGATTACATCACAGCTTTTAATCTTTCATTTTGATCTGTATTTTATTTTATCCTCTGGGAACACCCCCTTGAGATGAGGTATCCAAACAATAGTAAACTGATAGACTGGTAATGAGGCTCTGAAAATTGAAAGAGTTAAAATGAATGAGAACCAGTGCATCGAAGGTGCACATCAGAGAGATGGAAATACCTAGAAACATTTAACTCTCTGCAACTTAAAAGGGCACACGCAATTGATAAAAATGATAATTAACTAAAAAAAAAAAAAGAAAAAAAAAAAAAAAACACTATAAGACAAAACGTCATGGTATTTGGGATATTTCATATGAACAAATATTTACAGAGCACAAACAATTAGCAATGAACAGATCATGCAATAGATGTCCCTATGCACTTCTTCAAATACAGATACAATTTTAGAACAACTTTTATTTATTTTTACATATTGTTCTGGCTTTATGTTTAAGTGCCACATAAAACACAGCTGTCTTTTCCCTCTGAACTGATCATAAAAAGGAGGATATTAATAAGGTAGTTAAATAAGAATCCGGCTAGAACTGACTCAGTGGGAGTGGTACATATCTAGCACAGAAACTTTGGTCAACATTTCTATTTATAGAGACGATGACCAAAAATATATTTCAACACATGCAGATTGTAGAACAGATGTTGGCCTACAACTATTACTTACAGTGCATTGGAACTGATGACATTTTTTCCCCCTAATTTTTGGCCTGATTTGTGTGGAGATAAGACTGGTCTGCAAATAGAAGTAGAGATATGACTATGGCGTGGGCACAATGTAAGATTTTTTATTTTTTTTTTAAATAAGAAAGGGGAAAAGGCTTTTTTTTTTTGCGTTATTATTTTCAAAATAGATACAGTTGCTCAGACTGACAATTTCTCTTCCTTTTGTAGTAGACTGTAAGTGACATGTCTTTGCAATTTCACAACAGTTGGAAACTGATCAATAATTATCATTTACAGTTGGAACTTTTTTTCTTTGTACAGAGGATTGTTACCAAGATATAACAAACCATCCTAAACATATATAGTTTCCTAGCCTGCACTTGGGTTAATCAATTTTATTCATTGACGATATTAAACGTGACAGTCGTAGTTTATATGAATAGAATTGAGACAATATGAAAGATAAGATCAAGTGAGATTGAGACTTTGGCATAATTTATTTTGTTCACCATATTCGTCAGTCTTTTGAACTGACTTGAGCCTGTTAACATATGACTGATAAAAACATAAGCAATAAAGGATTCTTGCATATTTTTATAATGAAAGAATAAAAGACGACGCCTGTCATACATGGGGAGAGATATCTTTGCGTCTGTACGTATTGGCAGCTGTCAACAATTATGTGAGTCTATGACACAGGCAAGTTTGTGTTACATAAAGTTTTAGCTATCAGCACTCAAGGACAACAGCATTGACCCCATTCGGTTGAGTCAGTTCAGTAAGGAAACTAATGTCTTGTAATGTGCCAGGCAGTTGTAAGTGATTACGCAGTGAATTGATTGGCTCAAGAGCTCAACCCTATGATTTGCACCAACCATTCAGTCAAGCCAGACACGACAGTGCCGAACTGGAAATCAACGTCATGTATCGATTCATCGATCTACAGAGCCGATGATATTGCAGTATTGCCAACCAGCGCAAATTAGTTAAACCTACTGGAATTATCATATTTTATCGGCCACATTATTTTCAGGAAAGGGGTCAAGTTCTCTGTGTGTGTGTGTGGGGGGGGGGGGGGATCTATCAACATATTTATTATTACCTCTCCTCACCCCTTTCCAATCCCCTAAACCGTATCTGCATGACGATGTTGACATAATCTAGTACTGTACTCACATTATACTCACACACACACGCATACGTACACATAATGATTATTATGTTTAGGGCAGAGAAAGCAATACTAGTCAGGGTACCCGGTTATAATTTTATGAAGTTTAGCAGAGCAGCAGTTTATCAGTATTAGAAGTATCACATGGATACTTAGATAGGCTCTCTTACATGTCACTAATATATCCGCCTTCCGAGCCTCAGCAACTTTTTACTATATGTAGTAGTTCATATATCTTCAGCTTAGCCGATAGTTTTAAAAGCATGATGGACCGGGCAAAATATTCTGTCCTACCAGTCAGTTCATCAGCCTTCACTGCTGATGCCTGTTTATTGCAAGCATTCAGCGAGCCAATCATCAATCATCGAATTAAAGTATCCTCTGTTTGGCTAGAACTTCAACTGTTGTTGTTGTTGTTGTTGTTGTTGTTGTTGTTGTTGTTGTTGTTGTTGTTGTTGTTGTTGTTGTTGTTGTTCGGGTTGCAACCAGAGGAGTGTAGATCTTAGTGTGGCTCTCGGTTAGGCCTTTGTATTAACCGATCACAGTAACCGGTCGAAGCGGTCATAGACAATCCGGCATACGGTTATGATAATGGAATGTCTCAGTTACTGCCTGTCATGGAACAGACATTCATAGCCTAGTATGTTATGGCCTCGTGACACAAGACATTGATCCAGACTTCGCACAATGTTCCTGGCACTAAATTCTCCAAAAGACAAAAAGGAGAATTTATTTAGTTCTTCTTTGTGTGATTTTCATGCCCTTCCCATGCCATCGTCTCTTTGTCATTTTCCCATCCTAAAGTTGAACACTGTCAGTATTTTTCCAATGCCATGTCGATATGAAGTTCTCTGTGCTAGTATGCGGGGCTGCAGCTCAGCTGCAGTTTTTGGATGCCCTATCCAGCTATAAGATGGACTTGTTCGATAATCAGCGGGCCTGATGAAAATCAATACCAATCATTTATTGATTACTGGCATTATGATAGCACAGGGCGGATATGGTCCTTATCAATCTTCCCAATCCATCACTCCGTTTGTCGCACAAAGAGAATGATCCATATCGTCATCATCATCATCATCACCGTCATCATCCATCTTTTAATTCCCCAGGGCAGCGTATTATAGGTCCTGCGCAAACGTTCCCCAAGCGCCTCTGCCCAGTGCTTTTCTGTTCCATATCGCGCCGTCGGTCGTGCATCTCAACATGGACCTCACGTCATCTTGACCCATGTTCTTTGACCCATGCGCCGTGATAGCCGCCTGCAGGAGGCTGAAAGGCTAGTAGACCGCACGGCTAACCAGCCTGTGGACCTTGGCTTCAGTGGGTTGGGCTCCTTCTGATGATCCAAATGGGAGACAGTTGTGTACTTCCCTTTGCTAGACAAAAGAGGTGTTGAGCAAAGCAGTGTAAAGAAGAAGAAGAAGAAGAAAAAAAAAAACAACTTACCTCATGTCATTCGAAAAACTGATCATCAACAACTTTGATAAAATTATAACAAAAAGAAGAAAACATTCTCTTTATACCATATTCAAGAAGAGGGCGCAAAAGTGATGTTTTTTTCTTCGTTCAGTGCTTGTTCCTCTTTTGTCTGGCAAAGGGAAGTCGAAATGTCAACAGACATTGGTGATTGATAGATAATGCTATCAATGGTTTAGTATTAACCTTAACGGTGGCAAAAGCCTTTACCACACTATCTGTTGGAATTGAATAAGTCTTGAGCCCTCGCCTTAGGTTAGGGATATGCGATAGTGTACATACACCCTTTTTGAACAACACCCTCCCTTCTCTCTCTCTAGCTCTCTCTCTCTCTCTCTCTCTCTCTCTCTCTCTTCCCCTCTTTCCTTCCTCCACACACAACTTAGATATACTTTACGCCAACTTTACCAAAGACTGCGGTGTGGTAGAAGGTTTGAAGTGAAAGATAACAGCAAAGGTGAAATTAGCCACAACTACAAACACACTCAAGTGAACACACATCCTCTTTCCTGTGTTATCCTGTAACAGTGACACACAAAACAGACTGTGTAAAACAAGCGTGCGAACGAGCTTTTCCTTTCCTTTGTCGGTGTTATTATACAGTGCAATGGTGGGCCTGTGTTATAGGAAGAAACAATCTCACGTTGTCATACCGCGGGACAAAAGCAAACAAAAGAGACACTGTGAAGATTATCAGAAAACACTTTTTCTTTTTCTGCTCAGTCATTATGATAACACATAAGTCTCTCCCTCTTTTATGCCTAGTGTCCTGTTGTAGATCAAGAATACAAAACAATCCAAGAAAACACTCTTATTCTGCTGCTGGGTTATGATACTACAGATACATCATATTTTACACAGTAAGAAGCAGACTTTCCGTCTTTTGGAACACAAGATATTATCACTGAAAAAAAACAAACTCTTATTTTGGTTAGTCCGTATGATATCGCAGTGCAGCAAAACAATACAGAGTCAGAAACAAACTCTCTCACCTTTTACTTCTCATTTTGTCCTATCGCACAACATGAAGACACAAAATAGAGATCTGAAGGAAATGAATTCGTGCTTTGCTACGTCACTTTTGTGATGTAATATATAATATTATGATTGTGATACTTTGTGATAGTCACACAGCCAAAAAAAAAATACAAAAAACAACTAACTTTCTTTATGAATAATATCATGTCGTATATATCTTCACACACACACACACACCCACACACACACACAGAGAGAGAGAGAGAGAGAGAGGATAAAAATGAGAAAACAAATTCATTTTGTGTCCATTGTTATGATAATACAATGTGACTACGCAGTAAGAACCAATTTCTCTCTCTCTCTCTGTCTCTCTCTCTTTCTTTCTCTCTCTCTCTCTTCCTAATCCTAGTGAACTGTACAGAAAGAACACTAAATAGATATCCTAGGAAAACAAACGCTTCCAGTGCTTTGTTGTATGTCAGTACAGATATCACGATACAAAACAACAACGACAACAAAACCTTCCCTTTCTCCCTTGCCGTATCGCACAATAACAACACAAGGCAAATCTGGTTTCACCATTGTGGACATGTCACAGAGTCAGCAATACAACAACAGTGAAGCACAGACACAGTAAGATAACACAGTCTTTGCTCCGTTGGGAGGACAATGGTAATAGAGTGCAACTGAACTCTGGCAAAAGGCAGATAAGAGATAGTCAGAGAACATCTCTCTCTTTCTCTCTCTCTCTCTCTCGCGCGCGCGCTCTGTGTGTGTATGTGTGTGTGTGTGTGTGTGTGTGTGTGTCTGTCTTTCTGACTGTCGCGCTGTGACTTAGTCTATATCTTTCTGTCACTCCCCCCCCCCCCTCTCTCTCTCTCTCTCTCGTTATCTTCCCCCCTTGTCCTATAGTAAAGAAACAGTAAAACAAACACCCTCTTTGCGCCTTCACGTACTTCGGCTACATGTGTGTAGCCTTTCAGTCCAAAGACTAGAATCTGGATAAACCGCATGCTCATTGTGTGTGTGTGGGGAGGAGGGGGGGAGCATTTGGAATTTGGACGTTTTGCCCCGACAGTGGCTTCTCCACCTACCCTTCATCAGAGTTGTATCTG
>JBCEWB010132499.1:0-10000 GCA_039654565.1 Peronia peronii | reverse complement strand
GTTAGTTCACAGCCAGGGATGAACGGGCCCAGACATTTAAATCGGAAGCTTTTCTCATAGATAATGTAACGGTTAAATGTCATGAAATAAGTGAGTGAGTGGTGAAAGAGAGAGAGAGAGAAACACAGAGAAAGAGTGATTGAGCGAGAAAGAGAGATAAACATAGAAAAAGAGAGCACAGATAGAGAGAGAAAGAGAGACGCATAGAAGGAACATTGACATTGCACAGATAACCCCCGACATATTCTGACACGCACGGCGTATAAACTCTGCGATAATGGGAGGGTCCATGATAAGGGATACAGTATACATCACAGATCTGCCCTCACGATTATCTACAACTGGATGACATAAAACTAGGAAATGTGAAGCAGAACTGTCCCATATGGCGATCCGAACTGCTGTTTGGACAGAAAATAATATTCGGTTTATTCCCTGGAGATCCAAAAACACCGAGAATTAAAAGGAAATATTTTGGCACTTTGAGTATCAAACGTTGTGTGGTCCCCTGCCAATGTTTCGCATTTGGCATGTGTTAACACTGCAGTAACACAAGAACTGAGACAAGGAACTTCGTGAATTCAACTTCGGCTCAACTGACAAATGCGGATATCTGAATTTTAATGTTACGTTAATAGGCGTTCTGTGTGTTTAGCGGATCACTCTTCCCCCGTTGGCTGACCTAGCGTAGACGTGAAATTGAAAATTAAAGTGAAAGGTGAGAAGACACAGATGGAAAAGATTAAGTTGATGAAGATGACGATGATGCTGTGACAAAGAATCAAACAGATTAAAAAAGAATTGATGCTAATGATATTTTCATCAATTTTAGTTCTAATTATAAAATCTGCATATTTCTACTGATTAAGCGGCCGCTTGATAGTCTCCCTCTTGAAACTCGAGACATTTCCATAAAACGATGGTGATGATGGTGGTATTGATGTTAACCTGACGATGGAACCAGTCAAGTTTCGAAAATTGGGCATATCTGATTTATTATGTATACAATTTTGTACATGAGAATATCATTTTGCTTCTTTTTTTTATTTTAAATATAAAAACAAGTCGAGTTAGTTGTCTAGTCTTTATCTTTATATTCAAGATGTGAAATGATGATGATGACCACGATGATGGTGGTGGTGATGATAATGAAATCTATTTTAGTGGGAGAAAGAACAAAATTCCTGGTGTAAAAGCAAGGACAATTTTTAGAATAACTAAATTTGCTTCCTGGCAATAATTTACTCTTACCAGCCTCACAATCTCATGTTAATTTATTTCTACTTGTATTTCTCTCGAGTTCCACCTACAGTGGGTTATTATGCATAGATCGGCTTGTTCAATCACTGTGGAGACATGTCCATAACACGCCTATCCATTCACATCAATTGTCTGTTACATTCATATGAAGCGACAGCTGGTCTGTGTTGATGACCAGCAAAGAAAGCCAGCAAGATGTCCACACCGATACATGTGAGCCGTTATCCTTTTGTATCAAACTGTTGTGTTGCCAGGTCGATGACATTAACGAGAAACTCTTTCCTACATACTTTGACAAAACGTTCTTTTCAACACCACACCTATTCAAATATAGTACTATTGATTGCTTTCACTTTCCAAATTCACGTCGACGCTAAGTCAGCCGAGAGGGAAGAGCAAACCGTTAAAGACACAGCTTAACGTTTAATATCACATCGAATGAAGATGTCTCCATTTATCACGCTGAGTCAAAGCTAAATTCATGAAGTTCCTTGATTGATGTAACTTTTGACAGTATTAAAAGGCAACTTATAACATCACTTTATTCTCTACAAAACACATTTTGCTCACGCTTTGCTCACATTTCGCTCATCATTTGCCAAAAGAGAGATCACAAAACCAGATTTTCGATTTTCTCGAGACAAAGTTTTCAGCAGCAACAACAACAACAACAACAACAACGAACAACAACAACAACAACAACAACAACAACAACAACAACAACAACAACAACAAGAAAAGCGAACAGTCAGAGCGCTGTAGCTCTGCCCTATACACAGCCATGTGGACAGCTAGCATGACAGAGAGGAGTTTTCATGTGAGGCAAAACTTGAATGGTAAATCGGTGCTCCTCACGAGAAACAATTAGCCGCTAGCACACAGTTCTGCTCTTTACTAGGGTTAATTGCATCAAACTGAATCACGGAATCCTCACCATGAAAGTCAGTTTCTCTCTTTCTTTCTCTTTGTCCTTCTCTCTCTCTCTCCCTCTCTCTCTCTCTCTCTCTGTGTTTCACTCATTCCCCCCCCCTCCCCTCCAACTTTCTCTCCTCCTCCAAGTCTCACAGAAAAAAAGTATCCAACGGCAGGGTTTTGGTTATCTTGTATGTTTTAATTTCTGTGAAATTAATCTTTCTCTGTTCCTTCGGTCATTAAAACGGAAGGCCGCAAACTGCCCCTTAGAGGCCGTTCTTTTGTGCTGTACTTTCATGCACCACCGCGCACCAAGCTATCGATTTGCGGAAAAAGAAGGGGAAGGGGGGGAGGGGCGGTGGACTTCATTATGATACCAGTTAGGCAATTTTACGTCCAGTAGATGACCCATCACTCAAAACAATCTGTGTTGAGTGGTCGAACCCTCCCCTCCCCCCTCCCATCCCTCACATACACACTCATCCTAAAATCAATGGTGCCCCCCCCCCCTCCCTTCCATCACGCTTCCCTCCTCTCCACACAGAGCCCAGGAGAAGTCCAGCCCTCGTAAGGAGCGGAGTCCCCTCCAGGTAGAGGGTGTAAGTTATGGAAAAAAGACGTGATTGAATCAAGCCTGACCTGGCATGTCAAAACATTGACAAATAAATGTGATATCTGTCAGTTGGAAAACGTCACTAAAGATAACATGTCAAAGACTCAACATGCCTCAGCCCATTCTCCCACCTTCTATGCTATCGTCCTTGCAAACATAGGATGCCTTCAGTTAGGAAATATATTATGTTAAGGCCTCCAAGAAATAAGCCACTTGGACTCGGATCAGTCATTCGTTCCCTAGTTTCATCATGCCGTCTGAAATGGTCGTCTGGAATGGCTCTTAACCCAAAATATGATTTGACAGATGTTGCAGGGGTGGAAAGCGAATCTGAACAACCCTTGGTTTATAATGCCAATGGGTGACATATTAAAGCGACAGTTTCGTCCAGTATAACTGTAAACCATCCTAACCGACACAGTGTAATTATCACAGATCGCATAACAGTGACTTCTACTGATACCTTCTATGGTTTCAGGAAATGTCGAAGGGAACTCAAATAGTAAGGTAAAGTATCGATTTGTATATCCTTCTAGGGAACCCTGTTTACATATGTGGAAAATAACAACGACAACAACAACAACAATAACAACAACAACAACAACAACAACAACTGATGTCGAATTTTGCCCAGTGTAGCTATAATTCCGATGGATAATGTAAGGGAGGTTTGTCCCATTCTGCCCTGTCAGGTGACATAGTCTCCAATCAGTTTCCGTAGACGGCCATGTTGACCTATTGTCCACATTACAACTTGTCAGAGTGGTCAATCAGGAATGACGTGCCCTGATCCCCAGTGACGTCCTCTTACAGGTCAGTGACGTCCCCTTGCAGCCAGTGATGTCCCGTTGCTCAATGTTGACACAGATCCAGGTAATGTTCACAAACAAACGCGTGGCTTGCTGAAAATCTCTGGACAAATTTTCTTGGCTGTACAGAGAAAGCTGACACTTTTGTTGGTCAATTTCAGTCAATTGATTCCGCTAACTGACCACTTAGTCATTGTCCACACATCTGGCCCAATGGCTAACTGGTCACAAAGAAACAGGTTTAACGGCATCTCCGTCCATTATTGAGGTCAACCCTCTTTCTTTCTCAATGAATGACTGATAGTGAGATCTTTTCCCATTGCTGGGTTTGTAAACTTTGCTTTGTATTGGAATGACCATCCATCGTGTTTGGTGCAAGGCAGGTATTGTCTATTTGGCGTTGTCCAAGTCAAGCCGCAGGAGCACAAACGAACACAATGAAAACCAAAGCGATATCACAAAATCAAGGTACGCACACCCATTAAGTATTCGATGACAAATCATTTGTGAACGATTGATCTAAACTGTAACAATTAACTAAACATTGATCGATTGTCCTGGTCTCATAGGTGAAACCTTACTGCGATTCCCCCAAAGTTGTCCAAAAATACTATACCAACGACAAGATTACCCAGTGGCTATCATATTTGCACACGTAGAAAAAATGCAGCAAACACATGATTAAGTTATCTAAGTATAATGGGTCTATCAATTATTGCCATGCCCAGTCTTGACCATAAATCCGTATGGTTATTTAAATCAAATCTTGAGGTAAGTATAGTTCGTGGCTTCACTTTTATAAACCAAAACTTTAAGAAGCGACTTGTCTCTAAGTCACTGCTGTCTAAAAAACCGTGGCTTCTGATATTTCAAAGAATTTATTTCTTGTTCTTCTTTCGCACCTCTTATCGGTGCAATCGTTACTTAATATAACCCATGGGCAGGGGCTCTCTAAATGAAGAGTGCACTATTCTACTTCTAAAAATCCCCAAACAATATAGCTTTCTGACATAGATTCACGTATTTCGAGGTTCACCAATCTCTCAAATGAATAGTTATTATTTCTTCCAGGATGTTCGTCAAAATTAGCTGCTGCAACCAGTTAGAAACCTCACAAAGCCTCGCTATGACTGATAAGTCGATCACTGTTTGGACATTTTCAATGGTGACTTTGTGTCAAACCCCAGCCACTCATCAGCACCATCAAAACATGTGAGTCTGCATGGCTATCGCAGATGGCTAGATCCATAGTAACTGACCGTGTAAATACTTGACTATTGCCAGAGATCGCAATCTTGCTAATGGAAAGCAGATACGCTGAGAGCTGGGACTCCTGTTCGCGGGCCTGGCGGACAACAGAATGTCCACTAACTGTCCAGCTTTAGGCCCAGCGGGGGCTCGGCGGTAACAGGCTGGACACAATAACAGAGCCAGCCAGCTCCATTAGCAGATATGCTCGGGGATTGACTGGGCCGTTCTTGGGAGGGGGTGATTTTCAAAGGCAGAAAGTCTTCTCTTTACTGTAAACATAAAGAATCTCATTCATAAATAAACAAATTTATAATTTTCTGTGAAAGGATGAAAAAAACTTTTTTTTTCTTTTTCTTCTTTTTTTCATAACAGATTAAAGAATCTTCCTGACTGAATATTTCGAAATGATCGAGGTCATCTATTTTGTACTTATAGAAAGATTTGTGACTGAAGTTAAACCATAAAACAAAGCAATGAGAGATGACCAAGCAACGTACCGTAGACAAGTGACTAGAGCAGTAAATGCTAAGGACAAAAGCCAAGATTGGCGCTCATAGGTCTACATATACTGAAAGCGACTTTCCAGGGCAAGCTCAAGAATAAACGTGCATCGATCTACTGAATGCCAATTTCAAATAACAATAATAATAATGATGATAATAATAATAATAATAATAATAATAATTGACGGAAAAGATGTGTGTGGGAACACCCACAACTACTAGTGGTCAAAATGGCAATGGAAAACTGAGACCAATGTCAGAACTAGCGATCCCAAGAACAAACAAGGACGACATTTACCATCTATTATCTTTCATTAATTTTCTTCCTCTCTCTCCTTTTCCCTCTCCTCCATCCCTACCCTCTCCCTTTCTCGTTTTCCTTTTTGTGCCTTTTCCGGATCCACATCCCTGACACACTTCGCTCCATTCGCTGACTTGTTCATAGGTTAAATCCCTTAACAAAAAATTGGCCACATACTACATGTTGTTCTTCTTCAAACGTCCTCTATTTTTCTCTCCCCTTTTCTCTTGTTCTCTCTCTCTCTCTCTTCTCCGTCCATTCCTTTTATCATCCTCACAACAACTGACTTTGATCCTAGTTTATGTCCGAGAGCCATCATTTTACCCATTTCGCGGCCAGCAGGCTAAGACTTAATCTCCCTTTCAAAGAAAATCTTCGTGCAACAAACAAACATAGATAAAAACTACGCCATGAATGCCATGTACCAGCTAGACAGACAGAGCGCATGCTTGTTTGAACGAGATACCGACACCAGTTCTTAGCTCGTGTCAGTGGTATTTTATCTCTGTCTTTCAACAGATTTGAAGGTTCATTGGGTAACTTTATCTACATTGAAGTCATGCACTTTTTTTTTTTTTTTTCGCTGAATAAACTGAAGGGCTGACAATCTAAAATACGGCCACTTCCTTTTCAAGGCTCGGCCATTTCCCCTAAGCGGATTGGGTCTCAAGTTTCCTGCAGAAAATGCAGTGAAAGTTAAAGCTTGGGATGAGTTTGCACCTTCTCAGCTCCCAATCGTAATGTTATTTTAATGCGGAGATAATACTTTTTATTATTCCTCATATTTATCCTTTGAAGGATCTCTCTTTCATAAGCTCTTTTTCCCTCTTTCTTCACCCATCCCTCTTTCTCTCTGTTTTTCTCTCCCCATCTCAAAGGGAACAACAAGGCACACACACCCTTCTCTGATGAAAGAACACCAGGGTAGGTAAAGACATTTTAATTTAAGTACACACAGACTGGTAAAGTCTTTTGAAAGGTTGTTACCTGGAGAATTGGTATAAACCAATTAAAAAAAAACGTTTAAAAATTCAGGCCTATTCAGAGGGGCAGAATTTGAAAACCGTTTGTGATATTTCTCTTCTTTTCGAAAAAAAAGGGAGGGGGGGGGGTGATGGGGGAGGGTGCGCAAAACAGCAAAGAAAAGTATGATGCATAAGCAGGAAGGGGGTGGGTGAGGGGGGGGGAGGGACTGACAAGACAGGCCAGACAAAACCCATTAAGGAAGTAAGTGTGGAGGTGCTAGACTAATGGTGCTTGACAACTGTGGTCAGTGGTCAGCCAGAGGCTAAAGAAAACAAGGCAACAGTGGGGGACAAAAGGCCCTTCATCTACAGGACACCTACTCCAGATCGTCGAGTGGTCGGGCGCTATGTTGACTTTCTATTTCAGCTGACCAGTGTTGGCGCTGAGTTCCTGGGCTTCCGCTAATGATGCCCGTGACGAGACTTTCTGTGCCAGTGATCATTATCGCCATGTCTTCGGCTCTCTCCTCAAGCTTTAACCAACCGACCTCACTAGACCAAAGCGTCAAAACGGTGTCAGTAATTCTGCCTTAAGATGAAACATTCGTGGAGCCAGTCCTGTTGATTTTAATTAACGAGTTTACCTACTCAAGCCTCCATTTCATGATTACTGAACATTCTGAAATGTGTGAAGTGAAAATCCATTGTAAAAACTGCCGACCTTGGTTAACATTTCATCTACCCAAGTATCCATTTTATAATTACCAACAAATATTCATTTTGTTATTACCAACATATTGAAAGGTGCGAAATTGCATTCCTTTCCCCAACATACCGCAGATACATAGGCCTACATACTTAATTGAGAGTAACGTATGTTTGCAAAAGCTTTCTTGAAACTTGCACTTCGTGAAAGTATCCTGACAGATATGCCAAGCCGGCTGTTCTGACATAAAAGAGTATGCATTTCAGTTTTCAAATCCTCCCTGTGAAACATGGCTCGGGGCAAATCGTCGCTAATCAACATCGTAGCCAGGCAACATATTATAGTAAATAGAGTATAATTAAGTTTCGATCCGGCTATATTAATCGTATTTGATTAGTTTCTGTAATCACTGTAGCTTGCAATTCTCAAGATCCTGTGAGTTCATGAAGATGATATAAATTGTTCTTAAATTACATTGTGCGGCCATTTCTTCGGCTATCAAGTGTGCCGTTCATGAAAATTCTAAATGCTTCGTTCTAACGAAAATGATTGTTTATAAGAATAATATATTGGCAATCCGTGAAGATACTTGATCATGCTTGCATCAAATACTGGGATAAACCCAGTTGATACTTCACGTTTGTTTATTATCAGCTGACAGATATAGTGAGTACTTCACCGGGAAGTCATTATATCAATGCCATGGCATGGAGGACAGAGTGAAGCAGACTAACCGGCCTCCTGCAAATTGTTCGTGCTCCAGAGAACATTTACACGATTATCATTTTAAGGCAACATTAACAGGAGCATGTCAATGTGTGGGATTTCCGTGCCCTCAGAATACAAAATCGCTGCTCTCTAGATAAGCCGCTGTTCACACTTGATCTGCAATCATAATATTACACAAAACTCGGGACTTCCTCCTTGTGAAAGTCTGTGAGAGCATCCCCTCCTGTAGCCTTCATTTTCCTTTGCTAATAATTATGATAATGACAACGCCACACAGGGACAGATGGGCTTTAGTCGCTGATAAAATCTCATGGTAAACAAAGCCAAGATCGTTCTTCGTTGTTTGGTCCCACTATTTATGGACAAAACGCTATTTGGTTTTCAAACATCTATTTTTCTACTTTATCAAACATATTTTAATATAAGACGATCCGCATCACCATCACTGCCACATGTTCACTATGTGATAAAAGAGAGATAGCGAAACAAACTCGCGATTTTGTCAAGAAAACGTTGTCAGGTATAAAAGGCTTTTTGTCAAAGTACATGAGAGTGGATGCACACAACATCATCAGTCCTTTCAATAGACAAAAGAGACAGAAGATAAAAAAGCGCAAAGTTGTCATCACTATCTGTGAATCCTACAGAAAATGACTCGGGAGACATGAAGAAAAGACACCAAGCGTTACCGACCACTGAAGTGGTTCCATCTCTTTGATAACGATGTAAAAGCTCAGACTGAGGAATGGATGAGGTGGGTGAGTTTTAACAATAAGGGAAGAACAGAATAGGCAACAATAGACAAAAAAGGACTGTAAATTATCAGAGTGCAGCAGTGCCTAAGAGAGTGGTTTCTCTAATCTTGAAAGTGGTCAGGAGTGCAGTGAGGCGGGAGAGAAGTGTTGCATACAGAGAACTAAAGAGGTTTCATCTCTGAAATGGCGCACAAACCTAGTAATGCCTGAATTGCAACAAAAAATGGCGGGATCGTGATTTGAAATGAAATAAAATAAATAAAATAGAATAAAAATAAGTGCAAATTACCAGCGCCATTATCTTTCGGCTCCATAATTATAGAGCAGCTTGTGCATGTCCGTGTGTGGTTTGTGTGTGGGCCATGTGGTGAAAAGAAAGGAAGTGGGAGCTCAATTCTGAAATGAAACAATGGAAGAAGACAAAAGTAGGTCCAATTTGGAAACAGCGCAGCGCAAACTGAGCGTGTTCTGGTTCTGACGGCCACTAGGACAGGAAAATAAAACAGCCAACAGTATGGGCGAGTTAGTAAGGAACTCTTCTGGCAGATGGTCGAGTGGATTGCAGCCGCACTAGGGCTCCTGCCTGGATATCTGTCTGTCTGTTTGTCTATATGTCTGTCTGTGTGCAATACAGGGGGAGGGGGGGGGGGTCCTCTCTGTCATCAGATATAATGGACAAAAAGAGGCTTTTTTCGTCAATCGCAACATCACAATAGGGTGTCCTGCCAGGGCTGTCCATTATCATCTGGGCCTGGTCTCAGCCGGGCTTGACGGAGGCAGATGAGATGGGCATCCCGGTGTGCATGTTGTCTCTCTGCCCGTGCATTTTAATGGGAGCACTGCAAGGGACGGCCGTCTCAGCTTTGCTTAAGCGTGTCTGAGGATCAGGCCAAGTTTTCAAGACCCGAAAATGAAAATCAGATGAGTCCCCTGCCGGCCGTTGAGAAGATGGAGACGATATGAATCGCTGAGGCACCTCAGAAGCCTGAGTTAATATAAAATGAGGCCTCCATTCTCTTATCCAATCCTATCAACTTAAAAAAAAAAAAGTTTCTTAGAGGAAATTGCAACCACACTTCCTATCAACGTGTATATCGGATCATTTCTCCCAGTTTCCCTTCCATCCATCCATCCATCCCCATCCATCCATCCATCCATCCATCCATCCATCCATCCATCCATCCATCCATCCATCC
>JBCEWB010132488.1:0-11175 GCA_039654565.1 Peronia peronii | reverse complement strand
ACATACATACATACATACATACATACATACATACATACATACATACATACATACATACATACATACATCCGCACACACATATAACTAGAACTACCATATGAGGGGTTTGCACATTACCCACCTTGTGCGAACACTGATATGTAGACGTTTCACACAGCATAATTTTTTATGGGACATTTTCACATCGCTATGCATAGCCAACAAAGTTTCTGAAATATCCATACGTTACGAGCACATTCAAGCTCCTCCCACATTTTTTTATACTCTACCATCATTATGGGTACAGTATGTTTGGAAGTTACTGTCGGAACTATGCCTAATTCGATGGTGGCTATGAAGCCACCTAATAAGATTGTATGTATGTAGCAATAGTGATATAAGAGTATTATAATGATTGCGTGAGATACTACGTGTAACATGATATGGTTCTCAAAGTCGAGTTTTTTGTTTGTTTGTTTGTTTGTTTGCTTTTGTTTTTTCCGTATGGGACATTCCCTTCCCTGATCCATGCATAGTTTTTGATACATGTACAAAAAGTACAGGCTTCGAAACACATATCTAATACAAACGCTATCAATCACACTACATATTTTTCAAACAGGTAGATCCTTGTTTTACTAGAGATATGATTCTTTCCATTAGCTTAATGAGATCATTTTATTTTTATTTTTAAATTAGAAAAATGTATAATTTGACAACCTTATTTTATTAATGTTATTCTTTAAATGCTTTACGTCATGCATCACATTGTTGTACATCAAGATCTCGGAGCTGATAGCTTTCCAGTAGCTCACTTACTTGAGTTTTTGTCATCTCTTTTGACATGTCAATAACTTTGCTGAAAGTCCAGTTTGTATAATTGATACTTTTTATGGTTTAATTTAAATTAACAATATTATGTGCCCCTGTCTTTCTTGTTTAAACACGTAGATCTTAAAAGCGGCTTTTCAAAGACATGTGGATTTTGCTACCTTTAGTATTTTTTTTTTGTAGTTGTAGTTGTCGTTGTTGTTGTTGTTGTTGTTATTGTTGCTGTCGTCGTCGTTGTTGTTGTTGTTGTTGTTGTTGTTGTCGTCGTTGCTGCTGCTGCTGCTTCTACTGTTGCTGCTGTTGTTTTAGAGTCAATGAATTGTGGAATATTTTGATTTTTGCAATCGGCAGTTAGTTAAGATTTCGAGCCTGTCCGCCGAATTTTAGCACAAACTTAAGTGATTTGTGGAAACTTTCGAAGTTCCAGATTTTTACTTATAACCTGTTTAAATGTGTTTTAATAATTTTAAGCCATCATGTGAGCTATATTCTCCTAGACTGTATCCCAGCAATTGGCCTTAAGCAATAGTTTTTTTGTTTTTTTTTAAGATTGGCTGTTCCTTAAATCACTATCTTAAGCTATGCGAGAGTTTGTTAAAAAATGTATAAATTTGTTCAAACTTAAAAAAAAAACAAACTAACATACTATTATCTTTGTTGTTAGCAGATAGATTTTGATAAATTTATTGTTGTTGGTTTTGTTCATGATTTTCTGAGCAGTGTTAGAAAATCAGGACCATATAATAAAGAGAAAAAAAATTTTCACTAACTTCGTGAGAAAAAATTTTCATGTATATTTCGACAGCTTATCTTTGTGTGAGCTGGTGAGATTTTGTGAGAATGTACTAGCTTAATCTTTGTAAGGTATCCCCACTGTTATATCGCAGAAGTCTGAAAGTGCGATGCAAGGAAGCAGTGACGCGTCCCACGAGACTGCGTCGTCAAATGTAAGACAATATTCTTGCTATTGCTCCCTCCCACGAGAGCCGCTTCCTTCCTCAGGTTGTTCCCCCTTTGAACCCCCCCCCCCCCCCTCCAATAAATCACTGCTAGTAAGGTGCCGCTACTGGTCTAGACAAAACCTTACTGAGTGTCATATCTTCAACACGAGGGCGAGTTAAATATCGGAGAAACCTCCGTTAGACAATTAAATTGGGAAGAAGAAACTACGTCATAGGTGAATTACACATCGTTGTAGTTGTCAAAGATTCCTAGGTTGGGAAAGCCAGACAATGAGGAGCATCACTGCCCCGTCATAGATAATTGTCATCCACCCATGTTGAAATCAGAACGGGAACCTAGTCCCTGGTTTTTTCATCTTAATTATTGTGAAATCAGCTTGTTATATCCGGTCTTGGTCATGACCATGTCTGGAAATTATATCTTTGGTGTTCACACGCAAAAACTTCTTTGAGAAGGCGCCATCAAATAAGTATAAAAAGCCAGTCGTTTTGACTAGTAAGTCAGTCGTTCCGGGAGAGTTGTTCCCAGAAGTCGTCCATGAGAGAGTTGTTCCAAAGGTTCGTCCCCTAAGTAGGACTTGGAGTCTCATCCAGTCGTCTTCTGAGAAGTCCAAGACTCATCCCTTAATATGATGTCCACCCCTCGAACCGTGAGGTACCAAACGGATGAACTAGGCATTGTGAGCTTCATATAGTTCTAGGATGACTCACTTTTAGGAAAGTCTGGGAAACAGTGACATTGTGATTTGATATAGCAGAGCTCCTGATGAACATTGTAGTTCAGAACTCATGTTAGACTTTGGAATTACTGACTTGTGAACTGCAATTTGTATTGTTATTATTACTCAATTCTGTTCAAACCCTGGATTTTCTACAGATTAAAACAGCTCAATCCTTGTGTTTTTGGCCTTCACCACTCATTTTCCTCGACTAATTTCTGTGTTTGTTTTTAAACACTTACACTTTTGCATAATCCGTAAGACCACATTAGTGGAGTTATCGGCAGGATTTTCCGGGATTTTCTTTTTTTGTGTATGTGAGGATATTAAAGTGCAATTCATTTTTCCCTGGAGAGCCACATTTGTAAATGGGTTTTCATTCCTTGCAATTTGTTCATGCAATTTTTAAGATTTCCAAATTCATTGCACCCATGGTATGCATGTTATGCATATACCTGTTCCTTATCTTTGACAACTTTTAGACATAACAAAGGACTCAACGGGTTGTATTTCATTTGGCTGCATGAGAAAATATCTTTCAGTTAAATATTGCTCTGTGCTTCAGGTTGAAAACAAAAAAAAAAAGTATAGGTGTATGAACTTTCCGCATGACAGCCATTTTTTTTTCGCACAAAAAAAGGAGGTTACCATGAAGTATTTTTAGTTTTGAAGATTTCCGAGATAGCTCTACTACAGTGGTAAGGCTTTGGTTACTTTAAATTTTACTCGACTCTCACGATCAATGAAAAAAATGAGCTTTGCCTCTTGTGCTCGTTAGTTTTGTGAGAATTTTAAATGTTCAATTTTACTTATATAGAGACATAAAAGCCTACGCCCATCTGTTTATAATTGTGTTTTAGAAGCAGTCGTAATTAAATGAAGTCTGATGGGGAAGAACAATTGATATCCACTGTTTAATACTTTCAAGAATACCGTCATGGGTTTAGTCTTGCGCCTTAACTTTCCCACCTAAAAGGATCAGAAGGGACAGCCACTGTTGTCCAGAGCAATGGTTTGATTCAACGACTTTGACAAATAAAAAGCATATAAAACTTTAAACCGGAAAATCTCAGTTTCCTCTCATGTATAAAAAGTGGAAATATGTGGTTCTTCCCCCTTGCTCTACAATTGATTTGTTCGAAATATTTGCCATGTTTGCCACAGACAAAGAAAAACGGTCAGCAGGATTTTGGTTGGTTTTCTATTTTAGTGGGGTGTTGTTAAATATAGAAGTGGGTATTTTCCACTTTCAGTGTCAATTTCCACGCCAGTTTGGCCTATAATTTTTGTCCTCCCGTTTTGTGATCAAATGGGTTAAACTTCTAGCTGAGATAGCCTCAACAGATGACTGAAAGCCCTAAAAAAAAATGGATCAAATAGATCACACATGTAGTACAGCTGGAGTCAGAAATCGCGATCTTTGCACGTTGGCTCAATGTACCTTTACTGCAATTGTAGGCGATGAGGTGGCAAGCGCTATTTACTCCGACGGGAGTCAAATCACGTTACTAAACTTTAAATATCTCGGCTCTGGACGGACACAGAGATATCGAATTTGTCTCACCTCTCACTTACCACTTCATCTCTTTAAAGATTTTGCTGTTTATTTTGTGCAACAAAAATTTCTTCATTGAAAGTATTTAGCAAATGAAAGCACTAGATCTAGATCTAGACCAAGATCTAATCATTTCAACGTTGGACTACAGCATAGATCTATATCTACACAACAGAGAAAAATATCAGTACAATCTATATGAGCTTATTTTTCTGAATACATATGAATGTATGAACATAAAGATTGTCTCTAAGACAGATAGATAGGTAGACAGACACGATATTACGCATGTATATTTAGATCTAACTCTCCTCTAGGCGGGATTTTCCTAATGCAGTTGGAAGCGGTTTCGACAACCGTAGAAATCCAAATGCAAAAAAAAGAGATGACCCGCGAAAAAAAAATCCTTCTCATGTCCAGACTTTGATTTAAATCTAGATTTTACATATTATTATAGTTCTTTCATAAATGCGACCCCAACCACGTGTGTATATTGTTTTTACTTTTTGGTAACAATGTCCCGACTCGATCGTCCATCGGAGGATTATCTCAATTATCTGTTAGATCTAGAGATCCAGCCCGCTTATATATTGTAAGAATTTTTTAAATTAAAACATGCCTTTGTTTTATCTTTTGAGCGTTGTTAGTTGTCCATACTAGCTGAAGTGAATTTGATGAACTCCGACTGGGAAAGAAAGCGCAAACAAACAGAATAGAAAAACTGTTTACATTTGATGCCGACACACATGCAGTCAAAGGGTATCCCCAACCAAAATAGAAGTCAATCATAGCCCGGCTGACCGCTCTACAAATAATGATATGTAGGCTAATCCTACTACCCTCTTTCTCTCTCCCTCACCTATCATGAATCCTGGTATTTTACCGTATATTACGCAGTGATGTAGTGGAATCTGGTGTAATATTACTGGGTAAGTGTATTGATCATCTTTGACTGGAGTCCACAACTTTATTGAATTTCCTATATCACTTTAAAGCGACATTCGTATAGGAAGGTGATCTCCGATGTTCTCAGTGCTACGAGGATAAATCGTATCTGTCAATGCACTTGTTGCCTATGCGTGTGGCTGGCCGAGTAAATGGATGAGTTGTCCTCTATTTTTCTCCATTTAACTGGATTTATTTATGCAATATGACATTACATGCCTGTATTATGCTTGTTTTGTGTTTGTTCTCTCTATAGAAAGCCATTCCCGCGCTGTAGATTAATTAATCAAAGGAGACATAATACAATTCGCTAAGACTGACGTCAATGAATTATTCTTTGACACATAATATTGCTCTTTAGGAAATACCGTTGGAAACTCTCTCTGAGCGCGATGCAATCTAATATGGCAGAGGTCAGTGTGTGGTAGAATTTGCCTGTAAATGTATATGGGTTTTGTCTGGCCAGTTGAAAAGTCCACCGTAAGGCCAGAATAAACTTAACTTGCCCATTCTGATTATTCACAGATCCAGAGCAGAATGGTAAGCGGTCAATACTAGCATCATACGTCCTTGTACATACGCCATTGTCCCCAAAGTGCTTGAGAGACAAAAACACAGCTATAGATCTATACAGCAACCATATTAATTTGTTTGTTCACTTTTGGGCAAGTGATTCGCTAGCTCTGAGCAATCCACGACAACCTCCGTGTTATTTTTGTTATTATATTATGGGTGAGTAGAGAATTAAATGTCATTTCTATGGGCCTATCGATTCACCAGACTATTCTGTGTTATTCAGGATCAGTTTTAACAGCGCGCACATTGTTTGAATATCGTTGTGTTGCAAACGATGGCGGTTTTGTTTGATGTAATGGAATCTGGTGTAATATTACTGGGTAAGTGTATTGATCATCTTTGACTGGAGTCCACAACTTTATTGAATTTCCTCTTTGCCTGATTCCGGGGAAAGGTTGAAATGGCACGAAGAAAAGCTGGAATATGCATATAACATGTCATGTCCAAACCTCAGCGCAATGCAGCGTTAGTATCTTGGGAATGTAGAATGTTATGCCCTATGACTGAAGTCCTCAAAACGAAAAGTACCTAAATTGCATTTCACTTATTTCAAGGTCGAGAAAGAAAACAAAACAAAATAAAACAAAACAAACAGACAGAAAAAAATCTGTGGGAAATTAACAGTAGTAGCCTGAGGTGAAAGTATCAAAACACTGAATAATGAACTTTAAAAAACGGAATATCTAGAATAGCATTATGATCTCAGTAAAGAAAAAAATATCTTTTTCCGAGATGAACTCTGTCAAAATTGATTTAAGTACAGTTTATTCCACGATCATCAAATGATGATACTTCTATGCTGGTCCCTTAACACGCCTATGAGTTCGTCAACGACAGACATCATTCTGATCTGTAATCCCAGTAAATATTACAGTTCCTGTTTGTTCCGTTTTATCTCGGTTACATTCGTTATGATGACTTGCGTCTTTTGTATATTAGTATATCCTTGATGTAGCCTCTGTTTAGGAGCATTCAATATGAAAGGCTCTCGTTCAAAGCCTACTGAAGAATATCACGTGAAAATCCCATGAAGTTACCAGTTCTTTATCTAGTTATCGTAACCACTTCTGATTTTCTTAGTAATGTCGAAAAGAATTGATAGCGAACTCAAAGAAAAAACATGTTTGTAAGTTGGCATGATCTTGCTAAAGTAGGAAAAAGTAGATGGCATCTCGAGTCCTACTCTCTCCTTCTATCTCACCTTTTCCCTTTTCCTCTCTTCCCGACTCCCATGCTTAACTCACAGCCACAGCGGCTATAAATCCATTGGATTACTGTCGGAATGATCACACAGGACATATTTCATCATGCCATTTCCAGTGGCTCCAGACTGGATCTGACAATCAAAGGCAGTAATTGACATAGCAATAATTTATGAACTTCTCTCTGATGATTCTCAGCTTATTTTCATCTTTTTTACTCCTACGACACTTGAAAGAAAGTGAAGATAACGCCATGCTCTGTTTATTTCAGAAATTTAAATTTATAACTAATATTAATCCTTGAAAGAAGCCATATAATTTCAATTGACATTAATTTTTTTTTCAGTTTTTCCTTTATCGTCATTATCTCAGACAAAAATCAGAACAAAAGTTGCACACTATAATGTTATTTTACTAATACATGGTAAGCTAGGATAATATATAATAAAGTTAATTAGATAAGATAAGACTAAGATAACATAAACTTTTTGTTGTTGTTGTTGCCTAAAAAAACATCTCCCAGTTGATGAGATATCGCCATGCTGTTCGTTCACGCTAACAGGAACAGGAGGGGACATCCAACCCAAGGACTTAAAGACTATCATAATGGCGCCAATCAATACAGAATGCAGACTGCCTTAGACCGTGGTAGGATTAGTGTTTTATCTTGCCAGGCAAAGTGAGTGACATGGGTGGGCGAGTGGATGAATGGATAGATGATTGAATGGATGGATGGATCTATGGATAGGTGGATAGATGGATGGATGATGGATGAATGGATCGATAAATTAATATAACAAACATGTGAGAAACATACATACTCAATTACATATTTTAGACATAAGATATTATATCATATTACATTTTGATAAGCTCATAAACATTTAAACAATTGTAATGAAAACAAAAAGAAGAAACAATAGGTTTTCAGCAAGCCACAACTGACCATAATCAATCATTCAGAACAGATTAATCGATACAAATACAAAAATCAGCTAACATCCAGATTACCTTTTGTGATCTGTCCTTATATACATAGGGAATAAACTGCAGCATTTAGACAAGGAAGTGAAATTGTGGGGTCATTTGATTTTGTGGAAAGTTATATTTGGATAAATGAAAAACAATTAACTGTCATAAAAGATGTGTTTCGTCAGATCACGTTAGAATTGATCAGTTCTTTCTAGAAAGAAAAGCTTCAGTTGATCTAGACGAATAACCAGGATTTGTAGTTAGACGAGAATTTATTACAAAAGAGCGTTGTTCAGTCAGTGAGATAAGAGGTAGGAATTCTAAAAGTGCATTGTAATCAGGGAGGGAAGTGGCTTAAAGGAAAAGAAGTTTCAATCATAAAATAAACAATGTTAATACTACAGGTTAAATCCACCCATCTATCTGTCCATCCCTTCAACCATCCATCCATCCTCCATTCATACATCCATTCATCCATCCATCCATCCACTTATTAATCCAGTAATTCCGATGCATTGTAAGAAAGGATGCGTTGGCCACATGAAAACCCTGGATTCATTTATTATTACATCTATACCAATGTAGTTGACAGATCAATCAACAACAGAGAAACATTTCATGTCCCAATGACAGAGCATAACAGCACATCAAGATACATAATGAACATCAAATCAAATGGTCAGACAACAAAATACAATTTATCATTATAATCACAATTCATCTCTTCCAGATTTTCAACAGGCTTCGACATGTTCCTTTCCCACGTTGCATTTTGTTTGAGTGGGGAAAATTGACATATTTAGGGAACGAGTGACAGATTCAGATTTGAGGGCAACTCTTTGCAGGAATAATTGGGGCTGAGAATAGAATTCTAACGAATTTTGACAAAACTTCTTTTGCTTAACAACTTCTATTTGGAGAGAATAGAATATCAGTCTTTTTTGTTTGTTTGTTTATTTGTTTGTTTATGTATCTGTTTGTGTGTTTTGTATATTTGTTTGTTTCGGTTTCTTTTTTTTTCTTTTTTTTTCGATCTCTCTTTTAACTCAGAGCGAAAAAATTCAATTTTTAGAGAATAGGAGGATGCATAAGATATATCTTTTATATTGTTAAAAGGAATATTGAAATAGATTTAGAAATAATAATTTTAATTGTAAAGAAGAGGTGTTTTGTCAACACACGCTACAAATGCACAAGCTTATGTGGCAATTGGGTCAAGGTTGAGGAACAGATCTCAGCACAAGAGAAATTGGGCAGTAAAAGGCAGAGATGGTCTTCTTAGACATATGGAAACCTAAATCTGGACGGGGAAAGGGCCTGACAGTTGGATAAGGCCATGGAGAGGAAGATTAAAAACGAAAAGTTGAATCTAAATGTGGGAGGAATGACAGATGAGGAATGGCGTTGGAGAAGATTAAAAAAAAAAAACTCAACATTACTGTGGAAATACTGGTATAATGACAGGCATTGAGGAAAATTGCTTTTTTTTTTTTTTTAATGTGGATGCGGAAATATTGACTGACAAGTGAATGAGGCAAATGAAGTAAGATTAACTCTTTTCGGCTCTGTATGAAATAATATTGTGTAACATGTTAACGATGTCACTGTCACTTATGCGCTCCTTGTTCTGGTCTCTCAGCTGCCTCTTTTGCCATCATGGATACTTGCGAGTGAGCGAGTCATGGACGCTAGGGAGTCATAGACGCCTGTGAATCACGGACGCTTGCGACTGAGCGAGCCATGAATGTTTGCGAGTCATGGACGCTTAGAGGAGAGCAACAAAGAAAAATCCCGTCAACACAGATAATGAGATGCTATTATGACATCGAACGTATCACTTATAAATATGAACCACGTAACGAAAGATCAGTTAAAATTTGAAAGTGAAAGAATACAACTGGAAGATCTGAAGATCTTATTATGAACCACAAGCTAAACTGGTATGATCACATCACAAGGTCGGACGGACTGGTTGAAACGATCTTCCAAGAAACCATCGAAAGGGAGGGTCACAACGGGCGGCAAACCGAGGACTTACTGAGCAGACAAAATTGAGAAATGGACTGGCAAAACATTCGCTCGCAGACAACAAGGGAAATGCCCGGAACTGTGGAAGTCTCTCCTGTGGCACTTTTACGACTGTACGGAGTGAAGGGATCAAGCTAGTAAGCTTGGTAACAAAGCCCAGTGTCCCAGATATGATACCATGTTGAATGTTGAAACATGAGCAGGAAAATCAAAGCAAAAACAATATGAGTCAGAACTTGAATAGATCTTGTAAAACTTCTTATGCTGTCATCCATGAAGCTCATGTTTGAGTGATAAAACTTAAATATTACATATCTCAAACAATTTCCAGGGTTCTGGAAAATCTGAATCTTATTCACTATAATTTATGTTATGAAATACAAGTTTGATACAAGTTGTCATAGAATGCATAAATAACCTTCAGTTAGAAAAAAATTATGTCAGTCTGCTTTGAGACTCAACATTGCTGCATACGGCCTAGCTTGGGCCATGGAAGCCCCGACAGGCAATTCCGTTTCAAAATTGATATTGTGTATCGAGGATCTCAGCTGGCACTTTGCTCTCTCTCTCTCTCTCTCTCTCTCTCTCTCTCTCTCTCTCTCTCTCTCAAACGGATGTATTTAGACGGACAAAGAAGGTCAGATACAGAAGAGACTGGTGATTTGGGTTCGATTCTGAAATGGTGAGTTTGTAATCTTGAACTGGTTCCTCCGTCTCATTAAATCTTAGAGATCAGGATGTTCCAGAGGGACGTGGTCGGTGAAGAACAGGCAGAGACAGGAAACTCTCGGAATTTTTAAACTGCTGGCGTAAGTTTCAGTTTGTTTCTCGCTCAGTCTTATATAACCACTTCACGATTCTCTTTGGAAGCTGTTTCAGACCTTACACTGTTAAGGATATTATAAGAGAGTCACAGGAGAAGATAGAGGAGAGGACTGATAGAAACATGGGTGGAAAATTAAACTAAAGACACACATAGCGAGGTCTTATTGCCAGACATTATACAGGAGGTCTAGGGAAAGAGGGGGAAAGAGGAAACAACATTTCTTCGTTTCCGCTTCAGACTCGGTGGAATCATAAATTTGGGAAAACACAACAATCCGAAGGAAAACATTCATGGCAATTTGATTACAACGATAAATTATTCACTATCTTCTGAGGAAAGACGTGACTTCAGTGGGCCGCATCAGTCAATTAAATACGGGGGCAAATGAATATAAAATCAAATTATTATTGTTGTCAACCATCTTATGGACATATAGTCATGAATGGCAAAGTTCATGTATGAAAGAGTGGATGAGTGGAAGAAAGCATGGATAGATGGGTAGCTGGATGGATGGATAGATGGATGGATGGATGAATGGATGGATAGATGGATGGATGGATGGATGGATGGATGGATGGAT
>JBCEWB010132477.1:0-11175 GCA_039654565.1 Peronia peronii | reverse complement strand
CACACATACATACATACATACATACATACATACATACATACATACATACATACACACATACATACATACATACATACCACAAGTGTTTAGACAAACAGGATCAATCCTTACGTAAAAGACACACCAAAGGACAATCCTAACTTACTCAAGCTCTGATGGTGCCTCGTAAATTCCAGCATCAATACGTAACTTGAGTTGATGAGGATAATACAGCAGTATTATATATATATATATGCCTCGACATGACTAGATTAAAAATGACTGTATGTTGTACCTAGAAAACATGTCGAATAGTTTTGAAGAATTTAATATTAACTTATTCTCTTTTCTCTCCCGTTCCCCTCTGTTCACCCCTTTCCCACTGTTTTCTACCAGGTTTATAAAGCCTGCATCACGCTACACTGGTCACTGTTTGGTGACATAGAAACGATTCTTGTGTTGCCTTGGAAGAGTCTTGACAAAAGACTAAGTCACAAGATCAAAATTAAATTTGCCTGTGTTTAGATAACCCTAGCGTCATCTCTCTCTCTCTCTCTCTCCCCCCCCCCTCCCCCCCCCCCTCCCCATCATGTTTCATAGTTTCGTACTCTGAAAGCAATCCTGGGTAAATTTTGTAGTTCCTGACTTAACGGTGATCCTATTCTTCCCTTGTCTTTTTGATTATCATAAAATGATAAAAGTTGTCAAAATCTGATAAATGAAAAGAAAATTTTGTACCATATTATACTCTTGTACCAGCATCAACATTCATTTATATCAATTTTACAGAATCTGAACAACAGAGAACCTAAAGCAAACAACTGTCAATAAAGATAAACATAATAATTTAGAACGAAGTACACAAATCTTCGCTGAAACACTATGACGGAAAGTTAAACAAACCACTTAATGATCAAAGAATCCACAACAGAATCAACAGTCCCTGGCAAACATCATTTTCTTCCTTTCTGTCTTACCTATCTGAGTTTTTTCGATATGGGTCTGAACATCATCGGATTCTATTCACAATGCAACGACTGCCTTAATTTCCTTTGTGTGTCCCAGACTAATTAAAACAACTAAATGTTATCTCTCTTCTGTTACAGAAAATGTCTACATTGATAGTAAAAATGATTTCTGCATATAAAACATCAAAGAGACAGATTTATGTATTACAGCTGCACATTTACTTTATGATATTTTGCAAAGAATACAATCTGATACTTTTTTTATGTTAAAATGCAAACGCTGGCTAAATCTATGTTTCTGTGTAAATTAAATCACATATATTGTTTTCATACTTCACTTTTTATCGGCAATTAAGACTGAGGACTTGTTTGTACACCAGCCTTCTCAGTCACAAATCTGTAGCCAAAGGTTTCACTCCAAAGGCAGTTTAACACAGCAGACACAAACCATGATCATGAATTTGGTCATGAATAAATAAACCGAAAAATCAGACAGTGCTTGTGTCTCATAATTATTGATATGATAATGACATTTCCCAGAACTGTTTTCACTAGCCAGACGCTGTTGATCTAAAATCCATTTAATGTCGGGAGGATTAAAACGTCACAACTCGTTGATCTTGATGAAAATGTTGCACTAAAAAACAAAATGAACTATTAAACCAATGAGTCTTTTGTTTGTCTCCCCTGAATTGTGATAAAATGCATTGGTAATGAGAGTGATATTTTCATCTGGACTAAACAGCCAAATGCAAGACGCATAACTGCAATTACCAAATAAAAGAAAACCATACGCGATAATGAGCGGTTCATTGCCTCCAGCAGGGTTATCAAGTTTATGACGTAATAATGACGAATGCTGAGGGCAGACAAAGCCAGACAAGCTGTTCTTTATGCTTGGTTTACAGCCTGTCTCGCCACCGCGTCTAACAAACTCACTATTAGACCAACTTTTTGCCGTCCGACAATTTGATTTTGTTTTGATTTTTTTTTTGGAGGTTGGACATATTTTTCTGTCTGGATGGTCCAACAGACTGATTGATTGACGGACAGACAGTCGACCATACAGACCGACAGACAGACAGACACACAGACAGACACACGCAAACCAACAAACAGACAAACAGACAGGCAGAGAGACAGAGAGGCAGACAGAGAAACAGATATGCTGACAGACAAACAGCTGACAGCAGACACACAGGCAGACAGACAGACAAACCAGGAGACAAACAGACAGACAGGCATATAAATGATAGTTTCATCACAACCGTTTCGCCGTGTCTGTAACTGTGCTTGTCGCCCTTGGCTCAGAGAACACACTGGGATATAAATTATTGTACCCGGAGTACATACATTTCTGTATATCAGATCAATATTTAACTTCACCATTGACTTAATAACCTATCTAGCACTAAACTGAGTTGATTTTGTAAATAAAAGTTATGGCATCTCTTGAGTTCTTCATAAAATATCACCGGGGCTACAACATATTTCATTCTCTGCGGTCTTATTATAGTAACATGTTAGTGTAACATCTTTGTAACTCTCGGTTAATGAGGGTACCTGAGTGTACCTACCAACCATAATTATCTGATAATCAACTAAGACTGAGGTTTTTATGTGTTGTGACGTCGTGACAGTCGGTGACAGACAGGTAAACAATCAGGTAGATGTCGGGAGTTCACACAGATGGCTAGTGTTCCACAGTCACCTGTTGTCAGGTGGGGCATCTGTACAGGGTACGTGCATTGGGGTCGACGTATGTGTTAGTAAGCACAAGTCGGTATAAGACGCATGGATATGTGTTTATGAGTGTGTATCTAAAAGTGTCATGGCGTATTTGTATGTTTAGTAGATAATAATATGCCAGAGAGGGAGAGAGAGAGACAGAGAGACAGAGAGAGAGAGAGATGGCGAGAAAGAGAGAGAGAAAGAAAGAGAAAAAACATACTGAGTTATGTGAGTTCGTGAGTACATGAGTTCGTGAATTAGTCCATGAGTGAACTACTAGTTCATGAGTGAGTGAGTGAGTGAGTGAATGAGTGAGTGAGTGACTTAGTGAATGAATGAGGGAATGCATTAATGACTGGTGGCGTGTATTAGTCCAGAAATGAATGAGTGAGTGAGCGATTGAGTGAGTGAATCAAAGAGTGAGTGTAAGTGAGTGGGTGAATGAGCGAATGGATAAATGAACGTGTTAGTGAGTGAGTGAGTGACTGACTGAATGAGTGTCTGAATGACTAAGTGAGTGAGTGAGTCGGTGAATCCTGTATGTCCGAGAAAAATATTAAAATGTCACAAAAAAAATGCATATGCCATGAAAAAAAAACCTTTGTATATTCAGATTGCAAACGCTATCTTCCTTGACTGTGGACGCGCTGGATAACACCCATTCTCTAAACCAACAAGCTTATTCTATAATCTGTTCTCTAGAATCAAAGCGGCTATAACAGTTCCACTATAACCTACTTGATATAAACTTGAAACGATATGGTCAAATCTACCGGATAGTTTGCTATCACTGAGTAATCGGGTAGCCAAACTAGAGTGAGTGTAAATCATCCTGGGAAATTCTTATCACACTGATCTTCTTGAGGGATATGAGAAGATGAATCTTCTTTAGAATGATGGCCATGTCTGGGAAATTTATCAAAATTCTTGGGCCAGGAAGGAAATGAAAGCGGAGTTATTAAATTTTCTCGCTCATGAATGTCTTATCGATTGATCACCCCCTTTCTATGGTACCTACTTATGTAAATCTGTCTTTGGTATTCTTTAGCCTGGGCGAGAAGTTTCACAGGTTAGCTAGTGGTACAGTGCGGGCGTTGTTTGGGGTCAGTTTTGCAGAATAAAGGATGATTGAAGAACTAATTCTGTTTCTTCCTCCCCCCCCCCTTTTCCTGTCTCCTTTTATCCCTTTTCTTCTTCCTTTTATTATGTTTGTCGTTCTTCTTTCTTTTCTTGCCCCTTGTATTTTTTTTTCTTTTTGTATTTCAGGGTTATCAAAGCAGGAGTGATAAGGAACCGAAAACGGGCTTGTTTAAAAGGTCTCTCGGACAGACATGTGAAACAAGCACCAGAATGATACAAAAGTTTTAAGAACAACAGTGACCGTTTACTGTCACTTAATTGTTATTATTTATCGTAATTCTGAAGAATATCTGTGAGTGAGAACAAGGACACAAAGCTCTCTACATAAACACATACCATTTCAGTGTTTAACACCACATGGCTTAAACAGTTCTTTTCAAAACAGTTCTTTTCAAAACAGTTCTAGTATTGCAACACTTTTTTTCCCAGAAGTTACACAAGGAGCAATATGGATTTCCAGTTTTTCATAGCACTCTACAAAGGTCTCACATTTCAATTATCAACGCAGCGCCACACCAGAATGACCACAGGGCAGAGCAAGAGCCATGTGCAGATCATTTTAATGGATGTCATATTGAGTTATCATATGACGGACGTTTTTTGACGTTGTTACATTATTGTACACAATATGCATCAAAAACAAAAACAAAACAAAACAAACGACAAAAAAAGCAATATGAGCTCTTATGCGTGCATTTCTAGCCTGACAACAGCGCTAAACAAGGTGAGGTCTTGTACTTGAAAAGATTCATCGAACTGCGCCAGTGTTTATCATCCGATATCAACTACCACTTAACCACAAGGAGAGAGATTCCAACCGAGCGCCTTCTATTCAGTGTACCCTTGGCGGAAGAGCAAAGATCAATACCCATTTCCACATTCAGGCTTACATATAGCACACGGAAACAACACATAATTTCTTTGGCTCCAATTCAGCCCCCCCCCCCCCCAAATGAGTCAACAGTGCTAGGAAAAAAAATAAGAAAACTCAGTGCAATCCAAATTTTCTGTATTTTCTCATCCTTGTCAGCGTATCCATTTTATGCAAATCTTGTGAGGTGTATGAGTATTTGCATGTTAGTGCATGTGCATTTGACAAAATACGTATCTGTAAGTGCGTCTATTGATTTGTATCATTCCATTTCTCCATTTTTTTTTATTTCTCTTCCCTCCTGCGACTTATGAATTATCCAGAGCGAGAAACTTTTAATAAAAGGTTTCATCCAGTTGGGGCCGGAAAGCAAATGGAATAAAAATATATAGAAAAAGACGGAGAGAGAGACAGAGAGAAAGAGAGAAGAAAGAATAAAATCTAGATTATGAGATGAGAGTCGAAATGAAATGGATTGAGAAAATGAGTTGGAAATTATCTACTCTCAGCTTCCCCTTCCTATCCCCTCCCTCCAAATCCCTTGCATTAGCTTTTTCCTGAAAGCTCCATATTATTGTCCTCCATGATCACTTTTCAGCAGACTCTCCGTCTTATTCATGTATCTCTTTATTCATTTGTCCACCTCTCATTCTAGCAATCTGGCAATCTCATGCTCTTCATCCATAATCCTCCATTATCAAACCACCTCTTCTCCCACCTTTCCATCCTTCTCGCCCATTTTCATTTCCTCCATCATCAAACTGTTTCCTTTCTCAGATCCCTCCCCCAAATCTACCTCCTTTAGCCCACACATCGACATTCTGCTTCGTTTCTACCTCGACAACGGGAGAGCTCTATGCCAGATTTCCATTCATACATCAGAGCGGGTTATATTTCTCATTTACTTTGACAAAACGCACTTCATCACATTTTTGTTATTTCCCCAAAATTCAATTATAATTTTCCACAATATTAAAATATTAAAATTCTGAGCATGTGTTATAAGAAGTCTCTATCTTCTCCAAACAGAAGTTTTCAAGGAAAACACGTTTTGTTAAAGTCCGAGAGATAGATCAAACTTTGTCCTAGCAATTTGTCGACTAATGCACTTGGCGATCTCTGTCCACTAGAGCACTGAAACAGCCTCCCTGGTAATAGGCTGCAAACACAGCACAATTTGTCCATGCTTTCAAGTATGTATGGAATCAATAACGAGTTCATTCAGCTCCAACAGAAAAGATCCACCCCTTCCCCCTCTCTTCCAATCACCCTATAACTTTTCTTTTTGCAACATCCTTTTGCGAGAGCTTACTGATAATGGCATCTATAGACCAGCATTTTGCAATATTGCAGGGTTTTGGAATATTGACAAGAAGACAAAACACAGCACAAATTGTCCACATGTATGGGACCAATAACGCTTTCATTCAAGCCCCAAAAACGACCCCCCCCCCACCCCCCTCTCAGCTCCCTATCATTATGCAGCTTTCCAGCAGCAAGTTTTTTGAGAGAGTTTACTGATAATGGCATCTATGGCTCAGCATTACAGTGCAGTAGGGAGAGGGATGACATAAGCATCGCCTTGAATGCACTTCTGATGTGCATTAAAAGACAGGAGACCATGACCATTAACGCAAGTTTTTGTGACGTGCAGAACAGATCATGCAGCTTGGTAATACGTAAAACTGTTAGATGGGAAAATGCTGCGTTCTTCGGAATAAAAAAAAAAAATCTCTGAAGCCAAGACAAAAATCTTATGGCTAATTGGCCATCACGCTTTGGTGGGTGGAATTCGTAGTTTGGAGGTTGGAAGGTCAAAAGTAGAATACAGGACAGGGGTTCCCAACTGGTGGGTCGCGATCCCCATGTGGGGTCGGAAAGCCTTGACAGGGAGGTAGCGTAGCCTTGCTAAAAGTGGCTTTAAATAAAATCAGCATTTGTTTTTGTTTTGTTTTTGTTCACTGCAAAAACGAGACACAGGTTCAAGGTCATTAGAGAACAATGAGAGTGTCTGTATACATGTCTGTGAGTGTATGTCCTATGTGAATGTGTATGCAATGAAATGTAAATCAAGCTGCAAGAACGTTGAGAATCGCTGATATAGAAGAATAAAACACACGAAAAGCATTCCTTCCCATCTGAGCCAAAATCCTTCAATATAGCATGAGCTCAACATTTATAAGAGTCCAGATATCACTGCAAGTATTATTTTATTGGGTGTGGATTTTTTCTTCTGCTCCTATTAGGGAGAAAGCCAGGTTGATGGTTAGGATTGGGACACGTAAACAATATAGCAAATACACGAACGAGGAGCCTCACAAACAAACAGAGAGCAAGCCTGAACTCAAAATGATAAATCACAGACACACAGACATACATAGAGACAAACAAAGAAACAGACGAGTGCACCTATGCAAAGGGTGGACAAAAAATTAAATAGATAAATTAATGGATGAATAGATAGATGGATGGATGGATGGATGGATGGATGGATGGATGGATGGATGGATGGACAAGCGGACGGATGGACGGACGGACGGCCGGACGGATGGATAGATTGACGGACAGATGGATGGATGGATGGATGGATGGGTCGACTGGCGGAAGAACAGAGGTATAGGCGAAAGAATGGATGAATGGACGGATGGATAGAAAAATGGCTCCAACTTAGAGAAAGCGGACCAAAGCGAAAGAAGAAGACCTTTAAAAAAATGAAGAGGGGTGGGGGAGACCAGAGGGGGAATGGGGAGTGGGGTATTTACCCATAAACGTGAAAGCAACTACAACAACAAAATAACCAAAATAACAACAACAACAACAGACCCGTACAATATGAATGTGGACAGCGCCAAAGACCAGATGGCCGGCACCAAATTCTGACTCACACCTCAGCCATGTGGAGGGCTGGCACCAGTTCAGAACAGCCAAGGCTATTCATGCACCCTTACCCCAGCCAGTTTGGGGGAAGTCAAAAGCTTCCAGGAATGGGTCTAGCATGAATGCAAAAGTCCTAGCTTTGGATCGATAATGGCTTTCGTTCCAAAGAGAGAAATCCAGCCGCATTTTTGTTGCTGTTTTGGGGGTATTCGGTTAAAGATATGTAAAGCAAAAACGTTTGGTTTGCAAATCGTGGATAAAAGAAGAGAAAAGAAGAGGGAAAGAAAGAAGAGAGAAAATGGAGGAGGCAGGAAGGGAGCAGAGACAGAAGAGAATAGAATGCGTAACAGTGAAAGGAGAGAGAAAAAGAAAGAGGGTGAGAAAGAGAGAGAAAGAGTTGAGAGAGAGAGGGGAAATAGATTTTGATAAACGTGAGTTTGAGGCAAGGGGGAAAGGGATAAGAAATACAAAAAAGCGCTCCAAAAAGATTTTTTGGAAGAACTGGCATTCCAAAATTACTGCTCGCAGATGGGAGATTGGCTCGTAAACCACTGGATAGGGTGCAACAAGGCCGGACCAGTGCTTGATTCTCATACATACATACAATGGACACTGGGCATGAAAATGTGGCTCATAGCTGGATCAATGAGTGAGTGGATTTATGGACAACTGCCTGGCTTGATAGATGGATGGACTGGGTGGATGGATGGATGGATGGATGGATGATGGATGGGTGATGGATGGATGCATGGATGGAAGGATGCATGGATGGATGCATAGATGGATGCATGGATGGAAGGATGAATAATTAAGTGTATGAAAGGACGAACTGACCGATGGAAGTTAAAGAAAGAACAGTTGATTGATCGAATTGTTCATATTCGATTAAGCAAAAACCTGGAAATCCTCGGCGGAGTGTTTGTATCCCCTGCTGAAAATAGAACACTCACTGATGTTGTTACCGCTCCATCACGAGATCTGACAACAAGTTGTCACCGATCCCGTGCATTTTTTTCCCATGTCGATGGTAGTTAACAGTTTGGAGTGTTTGTACCCCTTACTACGATTAGACGGGGATTTCCAGCCGTTCGCTTGGTCGGAACAAATCTATTGGTGCGTGAGACGCACAGACAGACTGTCCTAGGAAATACAGACAGATATCGTGACGTCTTCCCTGACAGATGAACGCCTAAGAAATCCTATGAGAGATAAATGAAACTGTCATTTTTTTTTTTTTACTCCTTCATTTTTGTCCATATCGCAATATGATTTAAAAAAACAACACGATGAAATGAAATTGAATATCGACCCAGCATGGCCAGATGAAGACAGTTTGGCTTTTGGATGACATTATAAATCGTGCTCCAAATTTGTGGATATCCTGGGTCATTCAGGGATAAGAGATGGGGTCAGAGAGGATGAAGAAAGGGAAGAGGAGGTAGTAAATGATAGATGAAGGAACGATGGGTTAGCATGGCACATTGCCAACATAGTCTAACGTCCTCTGATGAAAAACATCTCTCATCACAGTTCAAATGATTTCTTCACTTATTAAACGTAACTTCCTACGATATTAAAAGACAATGTATTGTGTTACTTTTTTCCCTAAAAACAACAACAACAAAAAACTGCCTTTCATTTGCTCTCTGTTTAAAAATAGTGGATAAATCAGCCTCTCCGTCAAATCACCGAGGATGGCAAAAGACAGGAGCGAATAGCGGAGAGTTGTTAAATCGCCTTTGGTGTCCTACAGCTTCCAGCGGCTAAGGATTTCAATCAGTCCGTTTAAGAGAAATTGCAAAACAAACTCTCGTTTTCCTCTATACGGAAATTTTCAGGGAAAACGGGTTTTGTCAAAGTATGTTAGAATCTCCTGGGACACGCGAGGTTATTATACGTACAGCATTGCGCTTATCGTGCTGAACTGCAGGCTAAACCCATGAATTCGATGTTCAGTTAGTAAAGATGATGCAGAGTAATGTATGCATATGTATTAGTCTCAATATACCTCAATGTGAACTCTGCTGAATAAATGTTCTTTTTCTTTATTATCCGTCTAGATGCGGCAGAAATATAATCTGAAATATGAGATATCAATGCTTAATGTGTTGGAAAAGAGAGAGTGGCAAGGACAGACTATGGCCGTATAATTAATTATTTTTATTAGTTTTCTTATTCCGATCTCTTCTAAATTTGTAATACATTATACCAAGCAAATCTAAATAGCAAATAAACGTTCCAAACAATCTGATGTTATTATCCTCTTCAGAATATTTCCAAATACTCTTATACACACCACACACAGTATTCCTCCACCACAAGTTTTCACGTGAACACAAACCAATACCTATAACACGGTGCAACAATTTATAAATATTATAATAATCAGAATTCTCTATGAAATCCATTTGAGGGAAATGCCTGGTTTGGATTGGTGGAAATGAGATTATGAAATTACGCTGCTCTTACTTTCTCCTAGTCCAGTTTCGTTATATATCCTGAAAATAACAGTTTGGAATCAATCCTAAATTTTGCCTCTTCTGCATTATTTTCTGGAAACATTCAGAGCCAAGCCCAAAAGGGAAGTCCCAGTTTCAAAAGTAGCCCCATTCCTCGCCATATCTTCTCTCCCCAAGCCTCTAGATATTGAAGGTGATAACGACCCCAAAACAAAGGATCCACGTTCTCATGTCTAAACAGTGAGAGAAGGTGCGAAGGAAATGGCTCTGACCTTTGCCCACCGCCTCCCTCTGCCCCTGTCTCCTCAAACAGCTGGTTCATGTTTTCTCTGAGTCCCAAACCCAGGCCTACGCATGTCCATCACAGTTTGAAAACACATTATCTCTTGTACTCTGCCTCACCACATCTCCATCTTTAGGCTCCAGATCATGCCAAGCAAACTCGGGACTTAGTCAGAATCGTTACCGATTAATTCTAACAGCAGTGAACAACAGTTTTCATCGAATGGAGAGAAGTGATATTCGTAATCAAGGCCGACCTATAGACTGATAACAAAATAACATTGATGTCTGACACATCAAAATATATGGAAGATGAAACAGTAGAAGGTATCTATCGGCGATGCCAGACAGATAATGAGTATATTATAATTCTCTGGTTGCTCACCTTGTTAATCTCTATATCTTATTGCTGACATATAAACCCTACTCCTGCTGCCTCATTGCCAAACCAAGTCGTCAACAATCGCAGTGTGCAGTAACATTTCAGAAAGATTGATCTGACGTAAAGGTGCATGTTACTGGTATAATAGTAAAATGATTCGGTTGCTTTAATACTGTATTGAGAGGATTGCTTCATAGCACCAAGACAGAAATAAGTATTATGTCGTAGTCAGTCGGTATGACAAAACTTTTTTCAGATCAAAATGAAACAGGGATTTATTTGCGTATCATCATATAAAATTTATCACAGACCTGAGATCTATACATATTTTATTGTTTGTTCTACATTCACAGAATGGATGTTTAGTGCATGCATCATTAATCCAGCTTCACCACAGCCATACTGGAAGCTCAGGCTGGTTCGACGAGGTGGGGGGGGGGGGGGGGGGGGGGAGGGAGGGGGAGAGAGGGGTTTTCGAAATTCTTG
>JBCEWB010132466.1:0-7500 GCA_039654565.1 Peronia peronii | reverse complement strand
TCACCTGGCCCAAACCCAAATAAACTTTCCACATGGCCACAATAGTCACTCCGACATTTTTAATTAATATAAATTTATTTTACTCATAATTTAATTGATTTATATAGTCCAAATCAAACAGTAATCACTATTTTTCTCAAAACTCATAAATGTCATAACTAAGAGTTTTAATATAAACATTGTTAATCTATACTGTCTTGTTTTGTTTTTAGCTGTGATACACATGTACATTAATGGTACATGTCTAGACATATCTTCATAAGGACGCAAATATGGCAATCTTCCTTTGAATCTTTTCACACACCATAATCCATTCACACAAGAACCCAAAATTAACGACGAATGGCAGGACACAGATTACTGTTGCAACACGAGAGAAAGAAAGAGAGAGAGAGAGAGAGAGAGAGAGAGAAAGACAAAGAGAGAGATAGTGGTCAAACACATCCACGTTTGAGTGCTTTTCGTCCACTAAACGTCATCGTCTTTCTTCGTTCTTTCACATCCCATCTCTTTGTGATGTTCTCTGAGTACTTTTATCCCTATCATCTGTTTGGTGTTCTCCCGTAGTCTAATTCTGTCACCAAACGTGAGGTACCATCTGTTTTTTGTTGAATCCTTTTTGCTAATGCAATCTTTCCAGCTTCATTTTTTATGTGCTCTAAAGCCAAATTAGTGGAGACTTTGTTGAAGTGTAATGAGGTTTCCTTGACAACAAAGTTGCCATCCGCAAACTCCTCGTAAACTCCGGTGCTGTATCCTGCAGCTCCACCATATCCACAAGGTAAACCGTCTCCTATCTCATGTAGTTAGTATGGTCATACACTGCCATCCATTTCAGCACCTTCTTGAAAGAAGCTATGTGAAGATTCCAGTTCTCCTCTCTTTCAGCCCGAATAAAATCCAGCAGTGTTTGAACAAGCACATGTAACAGTTCCAGAAGTGAAACGTTTCATTTTTTGCAGCGTAACATGATTTTGATTGTTTTGTAGAAAGAAACTGATATCACTTTCGAGCTTCTCCAAAGTCTCTTCATTCCCTTTATCCTTGTCCATGACTCGCTGAGAAAATGTGCCAGCACTCAAGCAATACGATCTATACTTGCAGATATCCGACCACTGTCTTTCTTCTGACAGAATATACTTCTTCCCCAATTCCGTATTGTTTTCACACAAACCCTTTGATCCGTGCAAAAAATAATAGATATTTCACAGCGAGGGTAATGTACATTCCGATTGTTCTGTTGCTTTTTATAAACTGTGAGCATGCGTGCTTCCATTCTTTTGGATAGTTCAGATCTTACGGACAGTCCTCGAAGTGCTGAATACGAGACGATGTTGTATGTTTTTAAATTGTTACAAATACGCAAAATAGTGAAATAGGCATACTGTGTTATTGATGATCCATTATACTAAAGAAATGATGTAGTGTAAAGTCCAAACCTTATATGTAATGTACAACGTTTGAAATTTAAACATTGTCTTCCGCTGTTTCGAAACAGTGGAAGTATGCTGAGTTACCCATTGATTGACAGATCATGACCTTAAAGTGATCTTTGTCTGGCGGTCCCTATAATGTGGTATAGGCCTAATGTGTGTCTTTTTTTTTCATGCCACGGCGCCGAAAATCAGTGGGTAATCCCCCTCAAACAGGATCATGTAAGAAAAATATTTTGGACTATTTTTAATTGGACCCCACGGAGCCCCCTAGGAGAAGTGACCTCCACGTCAGGAAAGATGTTGAACTAACAAAGAACATATTTCAATGGGTGGTTGCTTTTAGGTTTGACATGACCACGGACATATAAAGAAAAAAAAGTCAACATCTCGACTACGTCTCTTCTATCGGCTAAAGTTTACTTCCATCTCCTTGACACTGAGCGTTATGGGTCGAAAGTCATCCTGATAAGTTAGTGATATATAATATTACAACCCGCACTGCGTCTTTTTCAAGGACCTTGCGAGTTATCACAGCAATACAGACCGGTGGTTCATAATCCTTATCTTATCCACACCTCTTCATAACTCGGCCGCGAGGTTTTTTTTCCTGGCATGATAAGTATGAACATATCCTAATGTCATCGCTATGATATTGTTATAGTATGGGTAGAGAGCACGCTAATCAAAGTTATCTTGTAAGAATGACACTTCAGCACACAAGGGGCCGTGATAATTTAAGGAAAAAAAAGAACAATAGGAAAGGAAAGCCAATACCCATGTCAAAATAGAGGGGGGTAAATCGCAAAGCTGATGTTTAGCTTCAATATCAAATGCTGTTTTTAGACTGCAGTCAAACGCAAGGCCTTCCCTAACGATCACTGTCAGTCAAGAAGAGGATGAAGGAAGGTAGAAGGCATGAAAAAAAAGAAAGAGAAAAAAACTGTTATTTGGGTTATATAGAAGAATGGATGGGCTTAAAAAATTGTGTGCCATGTTCTGCGTAAACGCAACGGAGGATAATAAGCTTATAACATAGTCAAAAAAAAAAGATCATTTCAGACTTAAACTTGCTCGGCAAAACAATGTCAATGTATCCTCCACCTTACATTTCCTCCGTATCTCAAGCACAGCTCTGTCCTTCACGATAAACCTGCCGAAAAACAGCTGCAGAAAGAAATTTTGTCTTATTCCATAGTCACATTTTACTAACTTAACCTTTATGATTTTTCCAAAATACCTTGAGAACACGAATTTTCGTGATAATTTAACGATTTATCCATCTTTTCAGATGCAGTTTTCTTCAAAACCTCAAATGAGAGCCTATTGCTATACTTTTCTAAGAACTACAGGTTATCCACTATTTGTTAAACACAGAGTGCGCAAATCACATCTCGATTTCTTCGAAACAAGTTGCAAAATAAAAATGTTTTATCAAAGGACATTAGCCTTGATCAAAGATTTCACAGGACTCTAATTAATATTTCGAAAGAGAAATAGAAATTGGTCATGAACTGTTAGCAAAGTTCAGTTGTCGACTGCAAACATTTTAACGAAAAAGGGCGTTTCGCGTGATTTATCAGCAAATCGAACGAGCCGCTCTTGTAGCACTGACTGCAGATGATAAATTGTTATCTAATACAAGATGCTATAGATTGCCAGAGCCTTCACGATCTTCGTCTACTTCATTACCTTTCAATGGTTACAGATTTCACCTTGTTTTACTAGGTGTTTGGGAACTGAAGCTGTCTCTCCATAAACCTTAGAATATGGAAGATTTGTCTGGTACACAGTCTTTCGTTATAATGCCCTATTCTAGGTTCAAAATTAGTTTGGTGTTAGTTTCTATAACGATGCCACTCTTCCAGCTTAGCTGTCAGGTAAGTAATTATGATTATATTGCGGATACTGATACACCTGGGTATGTGTTTTGTGTGTGTGTGTGTGTGTGTTTTAACAACCTGACAAAATGGATAATATTCCGTTGATCCGAGAAGAAGGATGCATTATTAATTGTTTGTTTGTTTGTTTATTGTTATGTTTTTTGTAAATGTCCCAGTTTATTATAAGTAATAATCATAGCCTGCACTTTTTAGTTCCCTCTCTTTAATATTGACCATTAATGCCGAATGTTTATGTTGAAATCAATTTTATTCTGAATAAACCTTCATGGTGTGAAGTCTGTGCACCACATGGAATAAGCACTTAATAAAGTTTCTCCTTTGCACACTGTCATAACAAATTCATTTACTCATTTTCAAAGCTAAGTTTCTGAAAATTCTTTGAAATTTAGGAACGTTGCCAAAGGAAATACTACGTTATTGAGGAGGAAACAATGTTTACATGAATTTTTTTTAAAATCTACATTGATTTTTATACACGATACCTATTCTGGTTTGATAATAGTGTAGATTTTATAAAGTTACTTATTTATGTTTTAATGAAAAAGTAAAGACTAACTATGCTCACTACACGACTTCAGCAAGGGCAAATCCACCGAGTCCCTCCTCCCGCCCCCTCCCAACGCTGAACAAAACACCATTTTTTTTTCTTGATGAAGTTATGGACACAGATAAAGTTGTACCAACAGGAAACAAAAAATTCAAATAAAAGAGTTTAGCAGTACAACTGTCAAAATTTTATTTGTTGTACAGCCATATTAAATCCCATTACTATCAGTGCTTTGATGGCTTAAGATGAAAAGAAAATCGCGATCAAAGCGATTGACAGTCACAGTAATATATTTCATTCATCCGAGAAAGCTAGAAGCCCGGAAACCGTTTGTCAATGAGAAAAATGCCAGTTCCAATCGTCTGATCTTTCCCTTCTTTCAAAAGGCTTCAAATTTGGAGCTCAGGATGTACTTTTTTCTCCAAGGAGCAGAGTCTAACTTCCTGAATAAGTAAACAAAATAGTTCATTGCTACTAAGCAAAGAGATGATAGATTAAACCTTCTCGTATTGAATAGTCAGAGGTAAAATAACTTAAAGCAAAATAAAGTAAAGATATTTGGATTATTTTGTTAGATTGTTTGATAGTTTTTTTTTATGATTAAGTTACTCATAACCATAAGTTGACTTCGCTTGGTTCACCGTAAAGATGAATGTTTTTCTCCAGCCTGATTTACTGCTTTGTCACAGTAAGATGGTATATTTGTTTAGTTTTATTTTTAGTCTTATTTTCTTTGTAAAGAGGAAAACGGAATTTCTAAGGTTTTTTGCGGGGGGGTGGGGGGTGGGGGGGGGAACAAACCGAATTCTGAAAAAAAAAAAACGTGAAAAATGTTTTGGATGTCTTATTGTTACAGCTTCATACCCTTGTTTATTTATTTATTTGTTTATTCATTTCTGTAATTGGTAAGCAAACATGAAGAGAACACCTTCTGTTTTCCTTTCTTTGCAATATATATATATTTTTTTAACAGCTCTTGTGCCTGGCAAAGGGAAGTAACTGAACAAAAGGCAAGCAATCTGCATTCACTGCCAGCAAGAGTAATGTGCCATCTAAATTTATCCTTGACCTACTAACCCTTGCTTTTCATTATATTATTGAAATTGTGCCCCTCATTTAGCAGCATAATTTTTTTGCTCTTGAAAATTATTTTGTCCTAGTTGTATTTCCTTCGAAAAAGTTACATCTTGTTTCCTACGTGTGACACCATAATTATTATTATTATTGCTGTTATTGATGTGACCAAAAAGTCGGGAAGCTTTGAAATGTGAGGGGAAAAAAAGGATTCCTATCAGATCAAACTGTTGAACAATTGATTCTTGTTTGTTCTTTTAGTGTATTAATTTACTTGCCTGTAGATAATCCGTCTTAAACTTTAAGATCCTTCTTTGAAATAATGAATAGGATGTGATGATAATGACACTGTGATAATACAAGTAATAATTACAATCGCTTGTTTGGTGCTAACAAACTCTCCAACAAAGCCTAAGTTATTCAGTTTCTGTCTCGCTGTCCTTTATTTTGTCAGCGCAGTTGAGGTTGTCATAGAATGTAACCCCATAAGGCAAGTTGACATGCTCTAAATAGGTAAGAATATCATAGCATTTAGCATACTGATTGGAAGAAACCCGACATATGGTGCTATGGTGGGGTTGAGTTTATTTAGAAGACTGAAGCAGTAAGAATAGTATATCATCGAACCGTGGCTGAGGGGAATCTTTCTCTTTACAACTTAGCATCTCTGATCTCGGTTGTTTTACGTCTTTCAACCTCCTTACTGATGGTTATCTCGATCTCTGACCTCACTGATTTTTTTGACTGGTGGCAAGACTAAGTCGAGAACAGTTACATAATCCTTCAACTTTGACCAAGGACGAGTATCTTGTAACAAGTCATGATGTCAATGAAATCACAGGACCGGAAGTTACAGACTTAGGCACTTTTTGTTCAACATCCATGGACTTAGGCACTTGTTGTGCTTTGGGATTTTTTTCTGTTGATTTTTGCTGTGCTTTGGAACTGGTTTCTTTCAGTTCTAAAGCATAGTCCTAGGCGTATTTTTTGTCAGATTTAGTAGAGGGCATAAGACACAAATTCACCCAGAGATTTTTGTCGGTAAAATGATGACTTAAGTACTTCTAACACTAGTGTCTTCAATTTGGAACTGATATTTTCGAAAAATGTTATTCATTAATTTCTTTTTGTTTTCAATATCTCTCCTTTTTTTGGTTTTGGAACAGATTACCGAAACATCTCATTGAAAAGAACAGCTCCAAGGTTACATATGTCACTTCATCTCAAATCAATTTACAAGAATGAAATAACCTCACGTTCATTTTTGAAGGAAAAATTAAATATTTCATCGAAGTGCCCGAGACTTGAAACAGTAGCTGTGTTAACACTTTTCATTAGAACCATAATTTCGTCAGATATGACAACAATATGTCATTTTAGGCTTTTCTTTTGAAATTAACCCTTCCGACCTTTGGGTCCTTTTCTCAGTTTTACTCCTTTGTTAACCACATAAAATCATTCACATGAGAATGGTTTGATCATGAATCCCAATGTATCTGTGTTTGTATTGCAATGAACAGAGTAAAACTGCGGCATATAATATGATGGTCGGCATCAAATTCAGAAACTACACCAACTACAACGGCACCATTGCTAGTGGTCAGTGCTGTGATGACGTCACTCTGTCTCCTCCCTACTGCCTAGTGGATCAGTGTGACACGTCATTTCGACTCTGTGTTACGACACTGTACCCAAATGGCAGCAAATTCGTGTAAGTCTGGATAGATTATACTCTTATTTTATCCGTAAGATCGTGATGTAAATAATAATAATAAAAATAATAATAGTAATAATAATAATTATTATTATTATGATTATTATCATCATAATTGTAAATATTATAACTGTAATAATAATAATAATTATTGCCCTGACGAAGAGCCAAGCGGGCTCGAAAATTTTGCAGAGAATTAACATCAATATTAGATCTAAGTTCTTTGTATATGTTATTTGCTTTTTTTGAATTGTTTGATTAGCTACCGGTTGGACAGTCGTGTTATGTTTTGTAAAATGATGATGATGATAATGATGATGATAATGATGATAATGATAGTGATGGTGATGATGATGATGGTGATGTTTCGTTTACGCTGCGAAGAACCACGAGGTTCAAAAGTTTGACCAGTAACATTAGTTTCTTCAACTTTTCAACATATCAAATTCGACAGATTATTGTCTTCTTTTTTGGCGTATTGAGTTAGTTACCGATCGATATTCGTCTTAAATTCTAACATTTTAAGACGTTGTATAAAGTAATAATGATGATGATGATGTTGTGTTGTGTTGTGTTGGGTTTTAAGGGCACATCAGCACGATCACGGCTATGTGCCAAACACGGTAAGATACGTTTACACGTCAAGAAGAGAGGAAACAGAAGACAGGAGCAAAGAGAGAAAAGAGGTGTCGCCGGGGGGTATATAAGTAGGTTCTTTGCTCTTACCTGCAGGCAACCCGCATTTTTTCAATGACTCAACGGTCCCCTGGCTTCCAGTGGGTAGGGAAGCCCGACGGCTAGCCTTCTCGGATAAGGGCGAATATATTT
>JBCEWB010132455.1:0-11177 GCA_039654565.1 Peronia peronii | reverse complement strand
GTGGGGACAAAAAGGAAAATGAAATTGAATGAAAAAGACATAGAAGAAGTCGACATACTGTAATGACATGAAAAACCAAGTTATTTCTTTTGTTAGAATTATGATCATAAAAACACCCACTTATTTGTCTCTAACAGCCCTTTATCTTTAAGTGTGCCAAATGTGGCAAATTTACCTTCATTACATAGTGTACATAGTGTACATCGTTTAAATGAAAGATATCATTACTTTGTAAATGCGAAAGACGGGTATTTCCTCGATTATATCCCTTGATTTTTATATAGATCATATAGTGATTTTTTTAAGGGCCCTAATTACCCACTTCGGCCCCCTTGCTGAGGTGGCTCTATATCAGTGTCTGTTACTATAGGTCTCCCCGTCGTGTGTACAAAATTTGGTGCTTTCTTCATCAATTTGCACGATTTTATCCTAACTGACTCCACTATACTAGGTTTGGCAAAACCAAGCAATGAAGAGCACCACTGCACTCCCTCAGGTCATTGTCACCCTTGTATGTTGAAATTGAAACAAGTGTCCAGCCCTGGGATTTCCCGGCTTAATTGTAATTTCTGATGGCAAGTCTCAGTAGAATTATGCCATGCTGTGAGATTTAGACGCAAAAACTTCATTGAGAAATCGTTGTCATATAGTTTAAAAAGCGAGTTGTTATGCTACGTTTAGTAGAGTCGGCAAGAGAGTCGTCCAGTAACGTCTCCCTGACGACAGTGGAAGTCATCTCCCAGCACCACTTTGAGTGAGCAGAGTATCCAGAACTTTCCTCTGTTACCCGAAGTCTTGTGTATCGAAAGACTTGTAAACTTAGAAAGATCTTATCGACGACTCGTGTTTAGGAAAACAGTTGAGGACTTTGATTCGGACTAGGATACAAGAGTGTGTGTGCAGTTGAACAGTTAAGGTGATTTGCTCTAGTTTGAACTGCTGCTATAATAACATTGGGGTGATTTGTAACACGGATTTGTGCACCTTAAAGTGGATTTTCCTACAGATTAAAATAGCTGAGTCCGTATCTATGCTTTGGCCTTCACCACTCATTTTAACTTCCTCTGTAGTGGGATGCCAGCCTGAGTGTTTATTCCATTCTATTTACATTATCATCATCAACCCTCATTCACCACCTGCGCTCCAACTAGCAATTCTTCCCACAGAGCCACATTTGGCCTTTGTCGGCGGGATTTTGCTGTATTGAATGCGTTCAGATTTCTAGAAGGCCACACTAGTATGGTTATTCCAGCACCTCTAAGCTTACATTATTTCTAATCAACAAATTCTGTTTTTCACATTGAAAAGAGAGAGAGAGAGAGAGAGGGAGAGAGAGAGAGCATGGCTAGCATTTCATTTGCTGAACTTCCTTTAATAACAAGATTATCTTCGACCCAGAAGTTGATGACATGGTCGGCCGCTGACGCAGGGGATCCTGGACAAGTTTAAACTATCGGCACTGAATGAGCAGGACAAGGCTAAGTAACAATGATGATTGTTAGAAGCAGTCATTGTAATGGCCGATTTTAACGCAGAAGTTGATGGTGAATTGGAACGGAGTACCATCAGAGTCCCCTGGTTTTGGAAACGAGATAACAGAGGAGGAAAGCGGATAGACTAGACTGAGGTCAGAGACTTCAGCTTTAGTGTGGTACATTCAATCTCTGATATTCAGCGAGAGAATGATGATTAGCCATCTCAAGGACGTTCATACAGAGAGATGAACCTCCGATGATCCATGGACAAAGGTAACGGGGATAGAGTCACAGGGACAAAGTTGGCAAGTAACACAGAGGGTTGGACTGCTTTATAATATTTGGCAGAAAAACAGGCTCTCCTGCAAGGCAGATAGAAATGAAAAGAACGAGTATGGAAGTCCTTCTGACAAAGATCCCACGGACTCTTCGAGAAGTCAAAAGACAAAGGAAGCAAACAAGAATACATGTATTTGCACAGAGACAGAGAAATAGAAGAAAGAACAAGAAACTCACAGGCAAACAGACAGACACTTTTTGATGATAGGAAGCCAGAAAATGTACTCACATTATACTGAAATGGCAGAAAATCAGACTATCACAACTGAAAAAGTTTCTCACGTAAATCGAAGCCGGCGCTAAAGTGATCGACACTCAAAGTAAGAAACTGCGTTATTCATAAATCTATTATCTAACTATGTAGGTGAGTACTGGCTGATGTAAATGCTTAAAAACTACAGATTTGTCTGACTGATTATAAATCATTATTGCGCTGAAAGACCAAACCAGAATGGACATGCCATGCTAAATGATGCAAATATATGAGTCTTTTCTTTTTACCAAAGCAAGATTAAGTGATTAAGTATTACATTCCTTGCATAATAAAGGGACTCCAAAAATTGTTCACAATTTCTCGAAATAAATAAACGGAAGGGTCAGTGTGACACAACTACAATAATTAGGTGTAAATTGACCTGTGTAGGATGCTGGGCAAGTCAGTCACGTCTCAAATGGACTGGTTCGCATAAATATCAAACAATACAGCTGCCGCAGGAGAGGATCGGTTTAAACCGGAAGATAAAACTGAGTTGGTACGGCCATACAACGAGCTCAAGTGGCTTTGCTAATGCTCTGCCAGAAAAGGGGGAATAGATGAAAAAGAAAGAGATAGGCAGAAGAAAGAATAGATCTGCATAACATTTAGATCTGGGAGTGAGCTAGCAAAAGGCTTGCGTGACCTTAACTGCAGATACTGTATATAGCAGGCTAAGCCCATTACACCAATAATGTCAGCCAGGAAAGGAACCGTAAAAACAAAACAGTAAATCTAAATCTTAATAACTGTCACTATGCAATCATTGAAGAGAAAACAGACTGTTTCAATCGTTGGCAGAGACACGAAGGGTTACATCAAAGACACTATACCAATAAGACCGGACACTAGGCCAATTTTGCGTTTACCGCGACATTCAGTGCCCCCAAGCGTCGAGAGTGCACAGCCTGTGAACAACTGCAGTAGTTGCAATCATGAAACCAAGAAGAGGAGGAGGGCAGTAGTGTGCAGGCACAAACATTCAACAACTATGGTATGTCATTTTTTCGTTTTCCCCCCAAAAAGAAAGGTGAGTTCGGGCACAAATTGATCCAGATCTTGAATACGAAACTAGTACCGCAAGCGGCGCAGCACGCATGTTTTTATTACGTGAAGAAGACTGTGTACAAGCTAGGGGGGCGTAGCTGTGCGCGCATTTTTCAGTGATGCGAGGAGGAGAGAGTCCGGTCTTATTGGTATAGTCTCTTTGATTGCGTTACCTTCTTGATAAGCATTCAACCTCCTGGGTGTGGTTATCTTGGCTTTCCCTAATGATGGTAGTATGTGGATGAATGTTTGTATGAATTTATTTCATGTATGTATGTTCAAAACAGATCCACGTCAGTGGAGAATGGATTATGACTGACTTCGTAATTCATTATGAACAGTGTGTATGTTTGTGACATTGTTTCTGTACGTGTTTATGTGCGGAGCTGCTTCTGTGCATTATATGTATGGGTGTGTTTCTGTGAGTGTAAATGTGTTGGGGTGCTTTGTACCTGTATATGTGTGAGAAGGTTTCTATGGGTGTATATGTGTAGACTGGGATTTTCTGTTCATATATATGCCTGGGAGTATGTGTGCCCGAATATATATTTCTGTACCTACGTATTGAGCACATGCAATGTGCATGTATGTGTTTTTATGTGTCTATACAAAGATGAAATGATACTGACTTGTTGATGAGCATTGATAAATACATTTACATAACTGCTGACTGAATTACGTTTTTTATACGTCTTTCAACCACCTGGGGCGGTTATCTCCGCGCTGACTGAATGCATGATTTTAATAATTGATTTTGCCAATATAACGACTTGAATAGGCTGACTCAACCTAAATAATTATGATGCTTTGTCCGACAGCACAAGAATAGCATCCACGGGATTTTCTTGATTTACTCTCCAGTGTCTGAAAGTCGTTATAGTTACTTTACCAAGTGTTAAATATTATTTAACTCTCCAATGCCACAAGATTGTTAAAGTTACTTTACCAAACATTAAATCTGGTTTTACTCACCGGTGGCAGATGATTCCTAAAGTTACTTTACACCCAACGTTAAATCTGGCATAGCATCCATGTCCTTTTTTTTTTATTTACTCTTTAGCCGCAATGGTCGATAAAGTTACTTTAAAAGTTTTCAGTCTGATTTTACTCTCCAGCGCCAGAAGATTGTTAAAATTATTTTACCAAGTGTTAAATCTGGATTTATTCTCTAATGCCAGAGAATCGTTAGAGTTACTTTACCAGAGGGTAAATCTAGTTTTGGAGAACAAAAGAAATCGTGAAAGTTACTTTACCAGACTTTAAATCTGGTTTCCCAAAATGACCTTCTAGTCTCATCTACCATCAGGCCTAATCTTTTCCAGCCACTGTTTCTTCATGTTTCCTATATCTAGAAAAGAATGCTAGGAAAAACTAAATAAATTGTTTTCAGTCTTGATAAAGCATTCAAGAATGGACAAAGAGAACATGTGCAAGGATCCAGGCCTTGGTCCACACCCGCTGCGGATGGAGACGATTAGTGTGCAGTTCGTCAGTATGCGCGTCACGACGACCCCAGACAAAGTTCAGGGCTAACAAGAAGAATAGAGCATAGCGGAAAGAAGCAAATCATCATGTTCTTGCAAACTGAAAGTGCATCATAATCTGGGGTCATTTAGAGACGCCAAGATCAAAGATGGCGGCATTGAGATGGCAACCGTTTGAAAAACTCAATTTTTTTTCAGTGTTTTTATCTAATTTCAACATACTGAATTCGCTGGAAAAGTTTAAATAGTCTGTGATAAAAAAAAAAAAAGTCACCTCCAGGAAGCCCCCCTTCTCCCCCCCCCTCCCCCCCGGCACCAAATCACCCAACATGTACTTATAAGGTGCAGACACAGTGCAACAAGTTTCCTTTCCGTCCCAGTCTTGGCTCCGCCGTTCTCCAGTGACGTCATTCGTGTCTCCAAAATAAAAATTAACACTAAATTATTCTACATAAAAAAGCCTATGATTAAACTGGAGAAGGGGAAGGATGGTTTGCATTGTTATACAAGGCGTGTCAGGAGTAACGGGGCAGTCGATGCATGCTTAGTGCAATTGAACGGACGCCTACCTTTAGACTCTCTATCTATCGACTACTTGGTAGCTGAACATTGTTAGCCAAAGCAGTTCATGTGAACACATCTTACCTTTGTCTACGCTGAAAAACCGAGGAATATTCAGCCACTTACTGCAAGGAGAGTGAATTCTTGTACAGAAATCAAGGAAAACTTGTGCAGATTTGTGTGCTACTCTGTCTTTCATTGAACTTCTAAATGCATCAAATAAATCAGCATTTCGAGCATTTACTCTAATTGTTATCTACGTGGCTTTTGTTTTATTTCATCTAATTATGTATGACCTAATTTAATATTAAATGTTATCATTTTGACTAAAAATGTGTGTGTGTGTGGGGGGGGGGGGGTCCTGGCAAATGGGGTTTTATGATAAAAATATCAAAATTTGATTTTTTTCCCAATGTTTACACATTTTGACTTCTTCTACTATGAGATAAATTACTGATCTGATTGGGACCAGAAACATCTACCTTATGGTTCAAAAACGGCACCACTAAAAGACCGTATAGAAGGATTGTGAATATTCAATTGTGATTTTCTCAAAATGTTCTTTGGTTTTTCTTTTAACCTTTTTCCCTGAGGGTTTTTTGTTTCATTTCTGAACCAACTGACTTCATATTTTTAATATATATATATTCTTCATGGGATATGTTTTAATGATATGCATCCTTTTTTGTAAATTTTATTCCTGTTTTTGAAGAAACATTGGAGGTTTAGCTGAAAATTGAGGAAATATACAGATTCATCAACTAACATATTTCAGAAACTTATGACAAAATAGTATATGGCATAAAATTAAAACACAAATACATATTGTTTTATATAGAAAACTATTTTATTACTGTAGCAAATTCCAAACGGTTTCATTGATTACTCTGGGAGCCTTAGGCTTTTGAAAATAGCTAATTATTAAGACAAAATTCAAGATGGCGACGTTGTCATGGCAACCAGGTACTATAAATTTTTCCCACACGTTTCCTCTAATTTGATCATGCTGAATCCGAAAGTGAAGCTTAAAAAGTCCTAAGTTCAATCATTCAAAAAAATCACTCTCAAGATCCCCCTCCCCTCCCCCTCTCCACCCCTTTCTTTTCTTAATAAAACCGTGCGTCAATATTAGTCCTCATTTAAAAAAAAATTGCGAAAGATGAATACAACAGTTAGGATAATCAAATTATTAGCTATTACAATCATACCGATTTGGATTGCCCTGACGAGGAGCCAGCAAAACTTTTAAAACTTTGGCTAAGTGAAACCAACATATTCAAGTTCTACCTTATCGAGTTGTTCATGTTTGCTTCTTATGTGGTGTATTCGATTAGTTGTCGGCAGACAGTCGTCTTACTATTTAAGGCCCTTTCCTAACATGATACTCATTTCGAAGGTGACGATGATGAGGAGAGGGAGAAGCAGGAAAAAGAAGATGAAAAAGATGAAAATGGTTTATTTCTTAATTTTATATTTTTTATTTATTTATTATTTTTCACTTGTTCTGTTTTAATCCTCTTTAGACACATTATTTGTTTGTTCTTATTGTTATCTTGAGTTCGTTCCCTTTTGGCAGTTCTGATCAAGATTTCTAGGGAGAGACCAGTGGAGAGGTACTGTTGTTGACATGGGAGACCTCCCCTCCCCCCTCCCCCTTCTCCCACTTCTGGTGTCAGCTGTTGTGATCTATCACTCAAAATACAGTGGGAACCAGATCTGGATTCTCAGGATAATTCCAGATAAGATAAGGTAAGTAGGATAAGATAAGATAATAGGATAACAGATGTAAGAGAAGGTGGAATGGGATATGAATGAGATAAGCGAAGGGAGGGAAGGGAATGTGAGGTAAAGTAAAAGAAGATAGACTAAGGTAAGGCAGAGTCTACTAGGGTTGGGTACGTTCATCTAAGGTGCAATAAGATAATAGATTAAGGTAACAAAACCTAGTTTATTTTTATAGAAATTCCTTTCACAGTGAATGAGACATCAGCTGAGCTGTTTCCTTTTTTGTTTGATAAGTGTTTCAATGTTGGTTATACTTATGTGTTTGTTGATGTGTTTGTCTTCACTCCATTCAGTCTGTATCAGTATCAGTGCGTCTGTCCTGCCTGGTCTCTCTGTCTGTATGCTTGTCAGTCTGATTGTTTGTCTCGCCCCGTGTCAGAAATAGATTATGTCGCATGTAGAAGCTGAGAACTTCCATTCCGCCTGTAAAAAAACAGTTATTGTTCTCTATCAGTAACAGACTTTTTCAATCACTGAACAACGAAAGATTGTAAGTCTTGTTTCTGTAAGTGTCACAGATACCAGTAACGAAACGGCATACAGACAGACTGAGGCCAAGACAAAATTGTAAATGGTCTATCTAGGCAAAACTGATACAATAGATCTGCTCTGACCAGGTGAACGGCTGGAAATCCCCGTCTAATTTTAGCAGGGGATACAAACATTCCAAACTGTTCATTATCACTAATATAGAAAAACAGAAAGAAAAAAATTCACGGGACCGGTGACAATTGTTCTTGGGTCTCGTGGTGGAGCGGTAGCAAACGTCAGTGAGTGTTTTATTTTATTTAGCACGGGTAGAAACACTCCGTCGGGAATTTCCTTTTTTTTTGCTTAGTCGAATATGAACTATTTTGTGAATTAGAGACTGGTCATGCGTGCAAATGAGATAAAAGAATAAAACACAACCTAAAACCGATCTCTTTCGTTCTATATATGTATGTTGAAAAATGGCACTTTTCTTCGTATTTTATCTAAAAATTACTACTTGGCACTGAAACATCAAACATATTTACAAATGGCCAATTTCATCCTTCACATACACAGATACACAAACAAGCAAGGAATTAAGTGGACAACATATAGTACATTTATATTTCTCGTAAACAGAAACAAACATGTGCAAGAACTGAGGGAATAGAATACTTCAATCCAGCCCTTATCGTTTTCTTTACTGATCCCTTTGGACAGCGTTTGTCCACCTGAAATGTATCAATCGTCAATCGATAGAAATACTAAAGTCAAGAGTCGAAAATGAATGCCGAGGCAGGGTATATAAAATATATATCATATGGAATTTTTGACAGAACATGAGATGTTTTTTCTTCAATACTTTAGCTAAAGGCTGGACAACCAGAGATATTACTGAACTCTGTTCTAAAAAATACTTACTATCGTCCCAATAATTTCTTAAAACTTGAGAAACATTTGTCCTCTAACAAAAGCCAAGAATCCATGCCCTGTGTTTGTGATTTCATAATACAAGCTTTCTTTCGTCTTGGCAGCTCTTCCTTCGATATGAAATTCAAACATTTAGAGTTCCTCACTTGTATTAAACTTGTTTTTTTTTTCTTCAAAAATCTATTTTTGCTTGGATTGTCGGCCTTTTTTAGTGCTGAACTCTACATTTCTCCTGGGTAAAATCCAAATCACAATGATAAACGGGTGACAAACAGATACTGATGCAGGTAGTAATGACAAATATGATAATTGGTACTTTATAAAAATAGCTTGAAATTGAAGACAGACACTGTCCATTTGTAACCAGATCTAGACCACTGCATCAGTTTAGTATTTTTAATAAATGACCGGATCTTCAAATTCTCAAATCCATGGACTTCTTGTCCAGGATATGCCACAATAATCGCTATCCTTGACATTGTTAATATTGTCTTAGATGTTGTTATTGATACCTGTTGTATAATCATGTCACGTCTACGACCTTTCCTTATCCTCAAGCTGCATTCACAATATCAGTACATTAAGCACTCAAGCCATTGGGATGCACAGAACACTAGTCAAGTTCATTACTGGCATCAAATTCAAACAAGTATATTAAAAAAGGCATATAAGAATATTCGAGCAGTCAGGCCTGTGAAATGACAGACAATGAAGAACATTAACTGTGGACTGAAAGTAAGTGGGTGCCACTTCAGAGTGCTGGCTCATTCGATTTCTATCAACGCCAAAGTAGACCCATCGGCTCTTTGCGCTAAATAAGCATGCTCTGTAGTAGAGTAGCTCTGCACTCCAAAACTGGAAACTATTGGATATCCACACGTTGTACCAGAGACGTATTATCTGCACTGCCGTGAAAGGTTTTGTTGTTGTTGTTGTTATTGTTGTTCTTTGCAAGTCCAGACTCGACACATGTTGGTATCCATGGCTGTTGACATGAGCAATGCGCTGTCTGAACAAATACCAATAGTGCTTCTGTAGTACGAGACTAGGAATATCATTGCGTATTCACGACTGTTGCATCAGTTAAGTGATGTTTGAACCTGCACTGGAACATTTTAATCACTTGCGGTTTAAATTGACAGACAGGTAACTATCTACTGGTGCTGCACAGGTGACTTGTGGTCTAGACTGACGCGGAAGTTCTGCTATTTGCAGTAAGAAACTAAAACCATTAGGCTAAACGTGGATGGTAGCATCTCTCGGTAGCGTGTTGTCTTTACGGACTTCTCAGTCACACGCAGTTTAGAGACTGGAAGAAACCGCTGCCTACGGTTACTGCATCCTTAAAGCTATGTCTGAAGTGATGCAGAAGGTCTTCTGATCTTGCAGTTCGAAACTAGAAACATATAAATATCCAGCATCTTGCATCAGTAACCTATTGTTGGGCCTATGTAGCAACTAGTTAGTCCCTTGCAGTCCGACAGTGGAGACACGCAGGTGTTCACATGTGATTGGTAACTTCATCTGGGAGGGTGTGGAAGTGTTCTAGCCCTTGCAAGTTTCAAAATGGAGACACAGAAGTGTTACATCGCTAATTCGTTGCATGGATTGACACCGAAGCTTTCTAGTTCTTTTATGTTTAAACATGAACTCACGTATGAACAGCCACGAACGCTGTATCGATAACATGCTGTGTGGATCTATGCACGATCTGTTCTGTTCTTAGAAGCAGTTAAGTGATCTCGACGATCCTTCACTGCAGATGCCTGTTTGTTTGAAATGGAATATCCCTTCAACAGTGACAAATCACACTACCTCTGCATAGAGATCCAATCCACTGAGGTATTCCCACTACGCCGTCAGAGAAAATCTAAGTGACAGTCATAATGCACAATTACAAAAGTTTAAAAGTCGATGCTGTAGAAGACTGAATCAGCGTGAGCACAACCAACAAAAGTGTGGATGTTGCCCAAAGTCCGAGTGAGTTCCTGCAACATCTGCGGTGTCCGTCCGCTCATCTGGTCATTCCCGTAGCCTGTCTTCAGCAATATGCGAGTGACCGGCGGGGCTGGGGTCTGTAAGGTGACGCCCCTTGATCTCTCGCTTAGGGCCGTCTCCGACCAGCTTTGAGGCAAATTGGGTTCTGAGGACTCAAGGTCACGATCACCTTTCCTAGAGACCGACACTTTACTTCTGGACACCCGATGATTGGAGATCTGAAATATAAGGAGGAACAAAATACTCGTGTGTATCAAGCATTTGTCTTTTCGTTTCATCAGACAAGTTGAATTAACTAAGTAGATTTTCGTAACTATTACATTTGTGATTAGAATCTATAACAGCTGGTGGACACACTTGGGGGGTTATGTAGACCTCTAAATTAATGATAGACTGACAGATTGCGGTTCTGTCTCTATTAGTCTATTACGTTTTGCGTCCCAGCGTAGGCAGGATAGTCTGTGTCATTAATTTACTTTATGGGAATGCCTCTTGTAATTAATATATACATGTATACTGTACCGCTACCGAACTTGATATGACATGGATCTAGATTTTTTTTTGTCAAGCTAAGTCTCGTAACTCATCCACCATTACCAATGACCTTGTCATAGATTGAGTAAGTGCTTAATCATGATATAAACAAAAAATCCGTTGCACGGTCTGGGAATCAGCTCTCGGAAAGGATTTTCTTCTAAAACTAATGTTTCGTAAAGAATTAATGGCTCTGAAACAAATGGAAAGTGTGTATACGTGTGTGTCTGTATGTGTGTGTGTGGGGGGGGGCAGGCATGTGTGTGTGGGGAGGGGAGGGGCAGGCATGTGTGTGGGGGG
>JBCEWB010132444.1:0-11177 GCA_039654565.1 Peronia peronii | reverse complement strand
TAATCAAATACACCAAAAAAGTTGAAAAACAATATGAAGAATTTTGAATTGAGTTAATAAAATGAAATAATAACGCTAGCCAAATTTTCGAGCCCGCTTCATCATCATTATCATTTTATTAAAATGTCTTAAAATATTTACGACTGTCTACCGGCACCCAATCAAATACATCAAAAGAAGCAAATAACATTGTAGTTCTATAGACTCAATATCACAGATTTTGAATCATTTAGCCAAATTTTCGAGCCTATTTCATTCTTCGTCAGGGCAATCATCATCATTATCATCATCATCACCATTATCACAGTAGCACATACAACATCAGAGTTTTTAATCCGTCACACTTTGAGACGGTTCGTTCAGAGCCTAACATGTCTGAGAAAGCCGATATAGATAAATATGTCACAATAAACAGTGAACAGAAACCGGACATCATGCGTATAATAATATAAATAAAATTTAGAATATCAACCCACCAGAACCGAGGAATACATAGAGATTTGCAATATTCAGATTCAACACTGAATTTCATCATCCAAAGGGAGAAACCCTTCATAACCGTATAATGTCGCTGGTCTAGTGATTAGGCCGTCAAGGCGGGATCAGAAGTTTCTGCTATCGAATCCTAAGAAGATCCGAAATTTTGCCCTCTAAAAAAGCATTTTACACCCATTTTCTGACTTACGATCTTCTTGAGGGTGGTTATCTCGCTTTCTAATTCTTCCCCAGTTAAAGTAGTCATCTGACTACAGCAGAGAATGTTAGAACTATGTAAATGTGTATTTGCGCGTTTCCGGTGGATCTGCCCTTAGAGCCTTACAGTAAGAGGCAGTACAAGCATGTCGTCTATGAGAATTCAGACAAACATTGCGAACTCCGATGGCTTATTTTGTTTGACTGTTTGTTTGTCTGTTTGTTTGTTCGTTTATTTGTTTATTTGTTTGTTCTTTCGGGATGATGAGGTCAATTCCAATCGTTTCAAAACTTTTAAATCATATATTTGCTCTAGTGTTTCATATTTGCGAGATTCGATTTCGAAGCTTTAAAGGAACATAAAGTGTGATTTTCAAAAGAAATCAAAATTCAGGAAGTCATACAAGCAATCATGAGGTACCGGGAATGCTAACGGCGAACAAGTGAGACGATGACAGAGATCCCAGGGGACAGAGAAACTTCAAGGATTTGGACATAAGGGTCACGGATATAAGTGTTTAATCAAAAATACACTCCTTGGTTGTTGTGATATATTAACTGAATCGTGTAAGAAATAAAAGAATAAAGCCAATTAATTATTTGTTTCCTTGTGCTTTTTTTAAAAATTAGTCTGTTGACGGCTTTAATCACACAAAAAAGGGAGTGAAAATTTTTCTTTCCGTTTTTGTGTTTAATTTTGTTTTTCGTACCTTCATTTCATTTTTTAAAGTTCTCATAATAGTAGGACTGTTCAACAGCTTATACCACAAATTGGGAGTAAAAGAAAACTGTTTGGTTTTAAAATTCATGTTTTTTTTTAAAAAGTGCTTTTCTTGAACTTTAATTGTTGACCCACTTTCCGACAACAATGGACAATGGTGACACCGAACTCCCGCCTTTCGATCTGTCCTTCCACTCGTGCCCCACTCAACCATCTTCTTTTCTATTACTCTCTTCCTTTTCCAGACCTCCCAACTCTTGACATGAAGAAGACACTGGCAGGTCGGAACAAAAAACACCCACGGGCAGGCTCTAAACGGTTAACAGCATTGTTGGGAGAACTTGAACGGCAGTTTAGTTTCAAACTCTGAAAGGTTTATTTCCCTGATTATGCGCATCGGATTTCGCCGCGTGTCACACTTGCATGTCTATGTTCCCCCCAAAGAACTCCAGTGCTGTGCGGTACGGTTCGTTGTCTCTCCAATACTGAAGTTCTGTTACAAAAGACAGTAACAATCCTGGCGCAGATAGCTCTATTCTGAACCGAAATTAAGTCGTTCATAATGAAAGAAGGATCAAGGGAACCGATATATTGGAACAAATACTCAATGTTCCCTGTATTCAATGGTCTTTTCGAAATAATGTAAACATATTAGGATTTGTCTTCAACCGCTTTAAGACTGACATATTATTTTGATTTATTTTTGTGTGTTTGTTTGTTATTGTTGATGATTTTTAGATAAATAAACAGTTTTAATTCTGCACATCTATACAATCTCGCAGTGACTAGACAATATGACTTTAGCATAATGTACAGGAGAGATACCGGATATTGGCCATGATTAAAACTGTCTGTCGAAAGTCGCTGTAGCAAATGACATAAACACTATGGGATATTTTGCATGCATATAACCTAGGACGACAGGTTATTATACTTATCTGTGATACGCTTCCGGTTTGCGAAACCATACTGAACTGTCCACGTCTTGCTCGATATACCGAATCAAAGCTGGGTAAAATGCCTTGATTTACTTTAGTATCTTTTTTCCTAAGAAGTCAACAAACAGTGATTGATAAAGGCCATGCCTGATGATAGACCGGTCATCAATAGAGATAGAACCATTTTGGGAGACCCTAAGTAAAATTTGATTTTTTTTTTTTTAATTAACGCTCTTCGGACACTGGAGAGCTATTTATGAAAGACTCATAGTTCAGTCGGTTGATGCCAATATCTCGAGTTTACTCGAAGTGTAACATACTATGTTTTAAAAGAAAACTACAGAATAAACGTCGCGTAGATCCGAATTTAAAAGCCATCCTAGTAGGAGGGAATTGTTTGTTTGGTGACAAAGAAGACAGTTGATTTAAATCACTGCCATTTTATTGTCTTCTTTCCAAACTTTTTTTTTTAAAGCTTGATTATATAGTCTTTTGTCTCGTCTGAGACTGTCAGCTTTCCGACAACGTTGTAGTTTTAGCATGCCTAAAGATTTGCCCCTGCCCATGACAGAGAAGGAGAAATGTTCTTCTTGCCTTGTGATAAATTTCTTTTATTTATAATGTTTCTGTGAACTACAAAATGTCCTTTTATACATTGCCCAGGGCGATCTCTTTGGGTTATCATACTGTTGGTATCCTCAGACTTTGCCTTTTATTGCATATCGTCACGTTCATGAGATAGTTATTCATAAAATAATAATAAGGTCATTCTGGGCCATGGGCTACTTTGAGAAAAACGAGGGGGGGGCGGGGGGGGGGGGGGGGGAGGGGGGAGAGTTTCATTTGACCATATAAAATCACACATGTTTTCTTTCAAATATTCCAAGCCTTTATTGAAATTCAACGTTGAAAATAACACTTACTTTATGAGTGATGTAATAAAAAGGACTCGAGGTAGTGAACTCTGGACTGAAGTCATTTTTGGCTAAAAAAAAAAATGACTTACGCAATTATCCTATGTATGTGACGATATGGTCGGGGTTTATCTACTGTCAATGGTTTCATCCCTTTAAATTACGTTTACAAGGTTTTCTTTCATTAATGGATTTCGGGGATATCATCACTAACACAGCCTTTTTTTTTTTTTTTACGTTAGAACATGTTATCATTTCTCCCATTTTTTAATTTCTATAGGAGAAAGGAAGGCAGGCAGAAATAAATGACATTGTTTTTTCTTGTGAGACATAGGTGGATCTAAATTTGGGAAGACCTTTCAAAGTGCATGATTATGATGTCCGTTATTAACTTTCTTTCACTGGGATAATGGCCGGCAATCTGAGAACACTACCCTTACCTCAATAAATGTTAGAGCCATTTACATTGATTTGAAACTATATGTCGAATGCTACTCAACTGAAGGTATTTCACTGTCAGTCGGTAGGATGAATATGAAATTGATCAGGAGGTATAACGTCTTTAAGAAGATAATAAATAAATAGGTAAATAAATGGTTAAATAAATGATTAAATAAACAAATAAATAGAGTCGAACTTATCCACCTCCCCTTTTCTCTGGCCCGCCATCTCCCCTTACCGTTTCCCTCTTTGCCAGCTCCTTCCTGTCAAGCGTTCACAGTTCTGTCCCTATGTTCCGTCCTTCCACAAGCTCCAGGTCTTGTTTCGTCGGGCCATATAAGTGCCAAAGGTTCCCCAATGTGACAATCTTTGTTCCTGAGCAAAAATCCTCCGGCCAATTTCTGGCCTCAGTTTTCAAACCTTGCCGCCGACGTTGCATGCGTTAATGCCAAATTTTATAGACTCCTTCAATCGGACTTTGCAAGAGTTTACACGAAATGGGCGATGTGTGTGTATGTGTGTGTGAGAGGGGGGGGATTCTCTGTAATATATTGGGACTGACTCCTCTAACAAGTACATTAAGACATACTCTTCTACCTGTAGCTCTACATAGGACAGAACCGTCTAACGTTTATCTGGGGTAGACTGTTTTAGCCTTTCCATTCGACAGATTCCTATCACGTTTACATGAGAAGACTCTTTTAATGTTGCATGGATCAGACTCCTGTAAAGTTTACATTAGGCTAATGCCCGTGACGCTTACAAGGGACCGACTCCTTTAAGGTATACTTGGGCAGAATTTTCTAGCTATTACATGGGGCAGATTTTTGTAACGTTTACGTAGACCAGATTCTTCCCTAACCTATAACTTTAACATGTGTCAGATTCCTCCAGAGATGTAGACTTTCCTAACATTTACAAGAGACAGACTCTCTAAAAGTACAGAAGTAAGAGCTTCTCAGCGTTTCGTACATGGATCACACCTCTTTAACGTTTCCTGTGACAGATCTTTGTAGCGTGTGCAAAGGGGCAGATTCCTCTAATGTTTACATGATGCAAACCATTCTAGAGATGCATGCCTTCTTGACATTTACAAAATACAGACTCTCCTAAAGAGTGCAAGTGGCAGTCTACTTTGACCTTTACATGTTGCAGACTTTTCTAGTGTTCCATGAAGCAGATTTATCCAATGTTTATGTAGGTCCCGAGTATTTTAATCTTTACATGAGTCAGATATCTCTCGCTTTGCCTAGGGTGGAAGATGGGTGGATCATCATTCATTTACATCGAATATTAGCTCATATTTCTAAGAAGTAAGAGTGTGGCAAAACTAAGGCAGCCTTTCTTTTAATAGTCTTTGAATTCCAGAAATCAGATTTTAACACGGGATATTGATTGGATTTTAAAAACTGTCAAGTATATAGGAGAATCAAATAGAGCACATTGAAATTCTTTAAATTTGTCCTCTTCTGATTATGAACAGCTCAGAATTTCATGTTAGATTTGAATATTGACAGAATTGGCGTTATATACATTCCTGACATTTAATTTTCTATTCACTTCTCCATTTAGGAAATGTGACTACTTGTCAGTACTCCTAGACAGTAATTAGTTTGGTAAACAAACAACATGAACAACAATGCTGGTTATCGAATTTATAGAAATGTCTGTGACGTGGTTATTTGGTTTCAGTCTCTCGTGTGAAAATGTTTGACAGCAGAGAGTCGTTACTGCCAGACAAGGGCAGGGAACCTCCGTCCAAAGACTTCATGACATTGAAAACAAACAGAGATGGTGAAGGAGAGGGAAAGAAATCAGAATCTGTTATAAGGAGAGAAACTTCTTGAATTCTACTCTTCACACCTTCACTGGAAAGTCCGAATCTTCAACTGGATGCATGGTGTCATGTAAAGAACCAACAGATAGATAGATAGATAGATAGATAGATAGATAGATAGATAGACAGGCCTATATAAAAGGGACATAAACCCACTCGCAGCTGACAGCAAGCTGTGAAGCAAGAGTTGTCTCCCGAGCTGCCCTCTGACTGTAGCTAGAACTGAGATTGATGCAGTGATAGTAGCCCGGGCATTGCTGGTCCAGGGCGCGAGCTTGGTCGGCCAATGTCACTGTGGTGAGGGCAGGGAGACGCTTAACGTTAAAATTTGCATAAATATCTGTCTGTCTGTCTGTCTGTCTGTCTGTCTGTCTATCTCCCTGGCTTTCCGTCTCTCTCTTTCTCTGTCTGTCTTTTCGGCCTGTTGGTCTATTTACGTGTCCATCTAATTATCTATTATGCGACATCTTTCATAAATTAAGGATAACCCTCAAAGGTCGTCAGACACATGGTCATATTTTGTTTACATTACAACAAACAACAAGAAACAGTAAGAACAAGAATCACAAAAATAGGATCAGTAACAGTAACAAGAACAATAGATACGATAAGTCAAAGATCTACACATTAGGCCTAGATCTAGATTAACTCTGACTCCTGCTCCTGACTACAAAATGTAGACGTTCCAAACAGTGAACTGTTGACATATAGACATAGACATACTATTGCCCCCCCCCCTACCCCCGCGGGGGCCCGGGGTATATAAGTAGGTTCTTTGCTCCCACCTGCAGGCGGTGAACGCCTGCCATCGGTGGGATGTCTCCCATGGGCTGTCATTCTCGATGTTCCAGGGATGACATCTTTCCTCTCTCTCCTTGCTCCTGTCTTCTGTCTCACTCTCTTTCCTCTCTTCTTCTTGACGTGTAAACATATTTTACCGTGTTTGGCACAATATAAACGTGATCGTGCTGATGTGCCGTTAAAACCCAACCCAAACAAACGAACAAATAAACATACTATTGCTAATATTAGTAACATGTCTATGCATGTAGATGAGTACGGCAGAACTACGGGTAGACATGTTGATCACAAACTCACATTCCTGGCTCTGTTCCTCCACTCCCAGCTCTACTCCAGCGTCCTCAGGCCCTGGCTTGATATCTCCTGTCATGTACATCATGTACACAGATCAACAGATAAGCTCCCATATAATCATAGTATACAAATCAGCAATGGAATAACAAAATTTAAAAAAAATTACTTTTATGTTTAAAAGTGACTCATCTCGTAGATCAGCAAGTAAGTTCATACAGGTAAAGAACTCAGTCGTCAAATTGTATTCGAATATACACAAAGAGATAAGAGTGTTACAGAAAATCGTGACCCTTTATCCCTTGTTTACATCATTTCGTTGAACATTTTTTAAATTGATATTTTCCTTTTTCTTCTTACAGAACATTTTTAATGTTTCTTATTTTATTATTATTATTATTATTTTTGGTCATATGGTCAAGTTATTTGGTTCAAATTACAAAGAAAACAAATTTTATGTTGTGAAGGTGATGATGATGTAAACAACGGACAAAGGACAGGACCTTCTGTCACACTCTCAGATAGATAAGTCTGGAAGTGTGATCATGTCGTAGATCAACAAATAACTTCCCACGGGCACACAGATCAGCAAACCAGCAAGACAAATGACAGAATGTGTGGAAATGGAACGGCAGGCTTAGAAGACTACTCATGCCGCAGCTCGTTAGGGAAAGTCCACACAAGAACACACTTCAAGCAGTCAGATAAACATTCAGGCACAATGAAATAGAAACGACGAATAATTTTAGAGATATATTCAGGTCACATTTCAATGGATAAGTTCACACGCCCAACAAAAAATCAGAAATAAATAAATAAATAAATAAAATTTAAAAAATAATAATTTTAAAAAATAACACCACAACAGCAACAACAAAACAAAACAAACAAAAAACAAACAAAAATAAACAAACAAACAAATGAAAAATAAGAACAAAGAAAAAAAATACTAAGCAATAATACAGATAAACTATACGGAGACAGATGGGTAATTTTAAAAGTGGACCATTATTCAGATCAATAGGTAAGTTCATTCAGGTGAACAGATCAGTAGCCAAACAATAACAATATATAGGCTACAGACTATAGAGAAATAGATTGGTAAGTCTGGAAATGGGCTTTTGTCGCAGATCAACAGCTAAGTCCACACACAATTACATACAAACCAGTAATCAAATAATTATATAAACTTAGAACATACAGAAATCGACAGGTTAGTCTATAAGTGTAGGCCTACTGATGTGGCACATCAACAGATTAAGTTGACACGACGCACTATTTAGCTCTCAGATACAGTAGACAACAAACATCCACCGATGACTTCGGATTTCAACTCCTGTCGCAGATGAACAAGTAAGTGCACACATAATCATACACAAATCAGCTATCAGAGGAAAACAAAATTCACAAGACAGGATGGATAAGTTTAGCAAAGAAATGTACTCGTGTCATAGACCAACAGATAAATTCACATGGATAAACAAATCAGCATCTAAACAAAAGTATAGATAGAATGATACACAGAAATCGATGGGGTAACTTTAGCAATAGCACTAATTTATGTTTTTTTTACAAGTCAACACTTATAGTGCGTCAACTCATGCATGTTCATTGCACAGGTCTACACAGATCTTCAACTAAATTAACCTATAGTCTTTTTGCAGAACAAGCACATACACGGACATACATGTGCCATACGATCCAAAATTTCAACACAACTCTAGCACACACCTTAATAATATACATATCTTGATAGCTCACCTAAGCATGAACAGAATCTGTCCTGATAACGGACTTTTTCTATTGTAAATTTTTGTGCACATGAATGTAAACTATCTATACAGGTAGAACGTTAACTATCTTTTGTCTTTCTGGCCGCCCAATCACGTTCATCTTGATCCTCTCCTTCTTGTCTCATCGGTCAGAATTAAATTCATGTTCCTTTACTTTATTTATTTATTCAGTTATTGTACTGCTGATAGTTAGCGTTTTACTCTTTATTTATTTAGTTGATGTCTGTTTCCTGTTCGTATTAACATAGGTTGGATTCTCCTACCTTGGCAATACAGATCTCCCGCTCTGAGCCTATGTGACGGCACTGTGGATAGAGGGATGGATGGATGGATAAATGGATGGATGGATGGATGAATGGATGGATAGGTAGATATAGATAGATGGATGGATGGATGCATGATGCATGGATAGTGGATGGATGGATGGATGAATGGATAGATGGATAGATGTGGATGGATGGATGGATGGATGAATTAATGGATGGATGGATGGATGGATTGATGGATGGATGGATGGACGGATGAGCATGCTATTTGATGAATGTAAATCAAACAATGTAAGTATTATACAACAACGGCAACAACAAATACAACAGCAACAACGACAACTGCTAAAAGCTATTGCTTTGGCTATTCAGTTCTACTCTCAGACTGTGAAAGCTGACCACAACTGGGATGTAAAACTGTGCCAAAGATGTTATCTTCAACCTAATGTTCAGTAGGGGAAGAACGGGCTATTCATTTCAGCATACAAGGAAATGCTAGACCAGAAAACCACAAAAAATAGGAATAAAATATCCACGTACAGAGATACAATTATTGAAAATGTTGAAAGTTAAGACCATCAAACATTTTTCAGTGAATACTGATTGAAACCGTGTTTGGATGAATGAATAGATGGGTGGATGGTTAGGGGAGTGGGTAGATGGATGGATGCATGGATGAATTAATGGATGGATGGATAGATCGATGGATAGAAAGATAAGATTGGGTCACATACCATCTACACATTGGGTCTCATAAGGAGCTCGGTAACTGTTGAAGTTGGCCTGTAAAGATTCAGTCTGTCTTCCAGCACAGGAACAGATGTAGTCTTCGAAACACTGAACCCGGATTTTGAATGTTCTGTCCACAGGAAAGAAATACTCCTCAAACACAGAGTACATGCATGTTTGTATGATCGTAAACATGTTCAAATATAAAAAAAAAAAGAAAAGAAAAGGAAAAAAAGAGGAAAGGCCAAACAACAAAACACAAAAAACAGTCAAGAGATTCCATGAAATCAAAAGACTGATCTCTAAAAAAAAGTTCCTCCGTTTCTTAAATCGTGTGCCGGAGGATTGATTTCTCATTTACAAAAATTTAATGTAAGTGAAACTCCCCTTTTCGTCCCTAAATGATCTGAAATAAATATAGTTTAAAGTTTTCAATCCTACAGGCACATTGTAAGTAAGTTTTTGAGGCTTTCAGTCTTTTTAATAGTTAAGACTGTCAGCCGTAACAGACGCATTGGAAGTACATGAATTATAAAAGATAAGAAGAGATACAGAAACAAAACAAGGTAGAATATTATGTTAGCGGGGACGACAGTGAATACTATAAATTGTATAAAAGGAGAGAAGAAAATAAGCAGACGCACTCCTCAGAATCACAAAACTTAATCAGATTAAAATATACTATACGATGTTTTAAACGAAATAGGCTGACATCAACATTTTGCCTAATTAATTTCGCAGTGGTTTAAGTCTCTTATTAAATGTATAATAGTTTCACTACTTGGGGTAAGTACAACTTTCTCTAATATAAAATACAAAAAGTGCAAGAAAAAAGTTTAATGATTGTGTAGACTTAAATATACTACTAAAATCTTAAATATTTGACACAACATGTTATCATAAGATTCTACCTGTTTAAATATACTACACGAATCCTGCCTTTAGGGCATCAATTTAAATTTATCAAAATCAGTGAATAATAATCTGGTGGAAGGGTTTAAATCCCAAAATTCCTTCAGTAAACTGAAGTAGCTATTCGAAATGTGTGCAGCTATGGCTCAAATTTTTCACTCCAAGCAAATTCTTAGTTTTTTTCATATTATTATTTTTTTTGTCATTTTGTTTTCTGTTGTTTTATTTTATATTACTTTGTTATTTTATTTCATCTTATTATCCTTTATTTTGTTTAGTCTACTTTACTTTATATTTCATTTAATTTAGTTTTTCTAATTTTAGTTCACTTCAGTTCAGTCGAGCAGAGTTGAGCGGGGTTGAATTGAATTAAGTTCAGTCAGTCTAGTTAGAATTTAGCCCACTTTAGTTTACTTCTTTAATTTAATTTAATTCAGTTTATTCTATTTTATTTTGCAAAAACCCGCGAGTTTTCTGCAGGTATAAATAACAGTGATGAAAGATTGTGATATGATATGTATGTAAAATCATTAGATCTATTTGTTCAGATTATGGAATGGGCATACTCGCAGGAGATGTAGGCGAAGTCAGTTTGATTGTGCAAGGTGGAGTAGCGCACAATGACCCGTCTCTCACAGGTGTTGACGAAATCTCGGCACAGGGCATCATGTTCGCGAGCTGTCATTTGACCTGGGGACCAGACACAGGCGCATTAATTACGGCAGATAGATTGATACATAGATAGATAGACAGACAGACAGACAGACGGACAGACAGACAGACAGACAGACAGACAGACAGATAGATAGATAGATAGATAGATAGATAGATAGATAGATAG